>JAVTVY010018438.1:0-75764 GCA_036873755.1 Hanleya hanleyi
AGTTATTCATTGCAAGTCTTCTAATACATGAATGCTGTATACCAAGTTTCATATAGAACACTGAAACGGTATCAAAGATATACATCATTAAAGATTTTGCATCAATTAAAGATGGCCACCAAGGTTTCCGCCCAATCAGAAACACCAGAACTGTCATTTATCGTAAGTCTATTGATGCATCGATGATGTATATCAAATTTTACATCGAGCACTTGAACGGTATCAGAGATATATATCATTAAAGATTTTGCATAAATTAAAGATGGCCGCCAAGGTTTCCACCGAATCAGGGAAACTGGTTTGGTCATTCCTTTGAAGTTTCTTGATGCATCGATGATCTATACTAAGTTTCACACTGAACAGTGAAATGGTACCTGAGATACACAAGATTAATGGTTTCGCATAAATTAAATATGGCCGCCAAAGTTTCCAACCAATCAGGTCCAGATTCAATAGGGTTCTGGGTCATGAGCATATAGATGTGCACTGCAAGTTTGGTGTGCCTAGGGTAAGTCTTTCTAAAGATATCTTGGTAACGAGAAAGCTGTGATGGTTTCGCATAAATTAAAGATGGCCGCCAAAGTTTCCAACCAATCAGGTCCAGATTCAATAGGGTTCTGGGGCACGAGCATATGGATGAGCACTGCAAGTTTGGTGTGCCTAGGGTAAGTCGTTCTAAAGATATCTTGGTAACGAGAAAGGTGTGACGGACAGACGGACAGACGGACGGACGGACAGACGGACGGACGTACATGACGACGACAATACCCTTCGGCCAAATTTTGGCCGAGGGGTAAAAAGTATATGTAAACGACGATAGAATGTCACATAATTAACGTAACGGGCTCATCTATATTTTTGTAGCAATATTTTTTAAACTTACCATGAGGTACGGCGAATGCCGTAACAGTCTGGAACAAAGCATAACTGAGAAAGCAGTCATTACTCTTTCTATAATTATCAGGCGACACATTCGTAAACGGCTATTAAACGGTCACCCGGATAGGTATGATATCACAGTATCCGCAATAAATGGCTATAAATACTTCACTCATATTTGTTTGACCTAGAAATTGATAATCAATGGAAATGGCTATGTTCCTGGTAAACGTACGTTTCGTCAGAACTATCTGTCCCCAGATCTATATGTTTTTATTTGGTATGATTAAAACGGCCGTAATAAGCGAGTTATTTTTGAGGTAAAATTATGTCATAGATGCTGGCACATGTAAGAATTTCTGGGAATTGTTCTTGTATTTTAATCCTCAAAAAATGTTAATGCAATGAGTAAATATTAATATCTATGTAAATACGATAACCAGCATAGACTGCAGTTACATAATATGGCAGGGGAAATGATGACATGAATGTAGATATATCTTTCTTGCAGCTAAAAGGGGAGTTTCCATAATGCAAACGCTGGTCCAAGTAATTAAAGTTTTGCTTTCAACTTTCGATTGATACGGTAATGCCACTATTCCTATATTATTTGTGCCGATGTTTGATTTGACGGAGGCAATAGAGAAAGGATATCCCCGATTAATTAATTAATCAATCAATCACTTAGCTGCGACCGCTAGCCTCACAGCCCTGAATCAGCACGGGCTCGAGCCAAGCTGGTCCATATGTGAGAGTTTGTCAGTTACTTGCCGACAGGCGGTGGTTCCCTCTGGGTATTTCGGCTTTCTTCACCAACCAAACAGACTGTCACCATATAAGTGAAACAACCTTGAGTGCCACATTAAGCCAAATCTCCGCTCATTTTTAGTGACACATGAAACAAAATTGAATATGCGACAGACTGCAAAATTGTCTGAAGAAAGTCATCAATTTGGGGAAACCAGATGGTTTCATCGAGTTAGAATGTTTTTATAGCCAATATGTAGGACCAAACTTCATCCATGCTTCCGGAGGTTTAATCTCCATAAAATATGGCGGAAATTGTTCTACATGTTACTGCAATGCGTTCTCCCACAAATATCGACTTTTGTCACAATGTGAAGAAAACGTGTTAATACTGTATGCAAAGTCAACGCATTATTTCACACCTTTACCTACCCTTAGTAATAGGTATCAATAGATACTCTGACCACACAGGGGTGTAAATGAAAACTATATATACTATGTCAATATACACCATGGGGTGTACATGGGGTGAACATTGAGTCTCAGTTAACGCCCTTGGAGATGTTGAGTGCGTACTATCACATATCTATACAACAAAATCTCTCTATATACCCCAACTGGAAAGTTGACGTCTCATTTCATTCATGGCGTTGATATTCAGGAGAACTGATTGCCGATATATGAATGTGACAAGCCTAAGCCTTTCCTCAACTGTACTATAATATATAATCCCTATGAACATACACAATCAGGCGAGACTAGGAAAAGTCATATTGTAAAAGAATACTAGTTCGTGATGTGAAATTTACGACTTGTTCATCGTGATATCTTACTGACATCATTGATTACTCCAACTATCTTCTGTTCATGTAATTTCTATTGTTATCCCTAATTGGAGTGTCAATATTGTTATATATTGTGCGAAAAATCTGTCGATTATCTACGGTAATATTGTTGAAGGCAGCCTATAAATGTCGAATCTAAGAGTTGTATTTTATTTTTCGAAGATGACAGAATGACTCTTCTTCGTCGAATGTATGTCTATTAATAGAAATTGGACTTGTGAATTGTGATTGATTGATCAAACCGCCCTGTGAATCCATTCATGAAAGCGACGATTTTCTGAGACAGCGATCTCGTGTTTTTTGTGGAGTCCATTTCAGACTAAATCACGGAAAAAGAATCATTAGGCACTCTAACTTTGTAAGATGCACAGCATGGTAAAATCATTTTCAATTTCGTCTTATCTTGTATCCCTCATGGCGCGGTCAATCGTAGCATGGATAATTATTTTGAAAATACTTGGATCAATCAAATATAATATGATCACTTTTCGCTCACAAATAACTCAATCTACAGTAACCCGTGTACCGTTTTTTGTTCATTTTTGTTCATCTAGGAGCCATGGGACCTATTTCCTATGACATTTGGCACCAATTCTAAATGTGCATGAAATAAAATGATAAAATCAAGATGGTAACAGTTTTCTCTTGATCAAGTAGACCTAATGATATTTTTTATATCAAATTCTTATCACTGAAGATTGTACTTCATTTCCAAGTTGTTTGCGATGGTATGTATCTTAGTCGTCGAGCTTTAATTGTGCCTGTTCATCTGAACACCATTCGGATGGTTCCTAGCCCCAGGATAAGCGGAATTAGACACAAGTTACGAAACGTAGCACCAGAGATCTTGTACGTAACTATCTTATTTTGTCATCAGTGTACGATATTTACGACATACTTGGAGAATCTTGGAATGGAGGAGTTTGATGATATAACCTTGTTTGACAAGTTTTTGTAATAGTATCATATGGCGTTGGTTGAGAATCGTCCGTGTACACAAGATCTAGCAAATGCTACCAGCCGGCATCATTGAAAACTGTTAACAGAGTCCCTCTAGCAAGAAGCTAACCCATTTTCATATATGATTTAAAAAAAATAAATGTAGTGCTAATTTTGTTATATGAATCGGGACTTTGGATAAGGACGCGTAAATTCGTTAATGGACGACGGCTGAATATTGAATGACGGACTAGACGCTTATACTGCATACGCTGTGTGCACGTTCTTCTGAAATGTTGCTTTCCAGAAGGGGATAGTTAACTATGTCCCATGTTGACGTGACAGAAAGCCCTCGTTATTCTTGCTATAGGTCCAGTTGGACTGTTCCACTGGGCTATTGGTAGTTTCCATCAAGTTCAATGAAGACAGGTATATTACCTTCACAGCGTCGCTAATATATGGATTATCTAGTGCTAGAAAGACAACACTATGGCGTTTGATGAATGAGAAAAACGGACTTTGTGGTGGTTACCTTATACAGGTCTGCAAAAAGTGGTGCATACCCATTGAGATACCTATACGCTGTTGGTATACGGTATTGTCGAATTCCACAAAGATATTGTGATACCCGTATCCTGATATATAGGGACCCGTGTACATTATCGTTCATGTTGTTGTTGTTCACTTCACAAGGCTTCACCCTCCCGTTTTGCTGGAGTGACAATGTGACTTTTTCGCGATGTAAAATGGGACTATTGAACCACAAACATTGACACTGATATATAAATACCTTAGATTATTTAATATGGTGATCTGATCTGTCGCGTAACCTCTGTAGTTTCCCTGACAATTTATCTCTCTCCTCACCCAAGGTCGCCATTGTGTTTCCGAACTTTATATTACGGGGCCTATGTCACGGCCACCTAGTATGCAGAATTTCTAGTGTTCGCAATGTTTAATGTTAATTGTTTGATTCTGATGACAATAAGTCATTCATATAATGTTTTTGATATTTCTGAGGCTGTTTTAGTCGTTAAATACACTGTTTTACCGGAGTATTGTGAGGAACTATTTTCTTTGTGTTGACCGCTTTGCACTTCGTGTCGAGTCGGCTTCGACAAGAAATTGTTCTGTCCACTTATATATTTCACCTCCGCTTGAGAAATTCACATTGGGGTTAGTGTTGTTCGTTACTATTATAAAATCTATAATAATTCTTCTTTCTAAATTAACATGTTTGGTGGCTGAAATTGGCATAGTTATTTAGGAATAAACGACTGAATATCGCGTTATGGGTGAACCGATCTCATCACAGCTATTATCAATGGCTACTGGGTTGCAGCTACCTATTTTGCCTCAGCTACAAATATTGTGCCTTTTTCATGTAAAGTTAATTATTAATCCTGAAAATTTGAAGTATATGGTTGCATAAATAAGTAGTTTCTATGTCTGTTGGTTAACTGTTTATTAGATATAAGCCATTTTAGTGCAGTACTGGGCCGTATAGGTCACGTGACCAGAGGGTATAAATACGTCCGCTCCAGTATATTTGGCATATGACAGTCAGCCGTCGACGTGTGAACACGTACAATTGAAAAGGTGTGCTCCCATACTATAGCATTCATTTTATACAGAATAGGTCTGGACATAATAAAGTATGGGGCATTACAATCTGTATACTTTACACTGAAGGATTATATATGGATGTACATGTATTGTATATTTGGCTGCCATATCCCACCATACTCACAGCCTGGCCTATAGCCTGTATCATATTAAGCTATTGATATAGGCTGATACTGGAGTACCCCTGTTATACCATTTTTCAAATCCATACTAGTTGTTATACCATCGCCATCGAATGAGATTTCATTTGCCGATTTATACTGGATCATGTGGATACAGAATATACAAGAATAAAACCAGTTTATTATTATTATTGCACTTCACTCACGACTTGTGTGGATTCTTACGGGGTGTACGATTATCTGGAAGACGGCTGAAGCTTGCACTGGTGTCAGAAGTGGGATGTTAATATAATTAACATCCAGTGATACGAATAGGCTGTGAGTGTGGTGGTAAATTTTATTTTATTCAACAACGAGGGTGGGAAAATTTATCCACATAAATAACGAGGCTAAACATATAGCAGTTTCGAGCAAATATGGCAACACGTCCGGACCCTGAAATAATTATTCAATGTAGAGAGGAGGCTGTATTAGATGAACAGAATAATCCAGACAGTTCCGGGGAAGAGGAATACCAGGAATCAATTGCATCTTTGGATGATGTACCTGATGAGGGAGTAGTGGAAAAACGAGAGCAAACGGCCAGTAGGAGCAGAAAGCGAGATTTACCAGATCTTGCTTTTAGACATAGGCCCAGTGTGTCACATGACCATGGGTATGGTGATTTCTCCCCAGTGAGAAGTGAACGTCACTCTCTTATAAAAATTAAGCCAGAGCCGTATGATGGAAAACATGACTGGGCAGAGTACTATTCCCATTTTATGGACTGCGCTGAGTTAGGGTTGTGGACACCACGAGAAAAAGTTCTCTCCCTTGCCGCCAGTTTAAGGGGGCCAGCAAGGACATTCTACATTGGACTTAGGGAAGATGAAAAACGATCATTCTCGGTGTTGGCTAGAAAACTCGAGCAACGCTTTTATAATGGGGCTAGAATGAACTACAAACCACAAATACATGTCTGAAATGCTTTATTTATACCATCCGAATAATCCTTTCTGTCATTCCTGAAGGCAGAATTTGTTTTATGGCAGAAAGGGGCGAACAATAGGGCCTATCAAAATGTTGTTGATTATGTGATTTTCAGTACATTTTAATTTATAATATTGTCATACAAGTTCCCTGGGGAGTGCTACTGAACCGCAGTTTTTACCACAGTTATAGGAATTGTCCTTCCCCTACCCTAGTTCCAACAAGCGTCCAAAAAGTGAAATTTATGTATAACCCAAATTTCACCACGCTACTGTGGCATGTTTATGTACTATGTTTTACTCATGCATATTTGTAGCCATGAATGTATGTGATTGTGCCAAAACATTCACACCATGGATCAGTAGTCTAGTCTTCATCACTGTTATCAGCATCAGAGTCCTCGAGGTATAGTATAATAAATACTGGTCCTAGGGGGCCACACCTGCAATAACACTGGTGAAAACCCAGACTCCTACTTGCCCGTTTTGTTTTCATGGTTGGGAGTCTGGGTTTTCACCAGTGTTATTGCAGGTGTGGCCCCCTAGGACCAGTATTTATTATAAGGAGTCTGGGTTTTCACCAGTGTTATTGCAGGTGTGGCCCCCTAGGACCAGTATTTATTATACTATATGACTTGACTTCGTGTCTCGCTGGTTCAACACGTGTATCGAAGTTGACCTTTGGTCTTCTTTGATCCTTGTAGTAATTTCTGTGGAATTACCCAGACCCGACCATGATTGCCCGTGGTGAACTATACCTCCAGTCAAAACAGAAGACAATTATTACTGTCCTGCTAGACTTGCCTCCATTGTCATATTTCCGGTATATCTGTATGTGCTATACAAACCAGCAGATATCTAAAGCCGCATATACCGTTGTCTTGATAAGAGACCTCGGCCTCCATTGTCATATGGTTTATCTGCATGTGCTAAACAAACCAGCAGGTACTTTGTTCTTGCGCCATATTGCCCATATAATATCATCTCTTTACACGGCACAAAGCCACGGAGAGATATTCACTATATCCATAGACAATATGGCTAGACGGAAACTGGAGAAGAAAGCAAAAACCAGCTGTCAAATTTCTCGTTTTCTCAAACACAAAGAATATAATCTTGTGCACAGAAGGACGTTAGAAATCAATGCAGCTAATGCAGTATGAGTCTGACATACAAGTTAATTATACTGTGTCAGTCTGAATACTACATTATACATGTTTATTTTAATACATTCTGAGAGGTGCGATATACACTAATTCGCCTACACTGTACTGAACAGACAGCTGCGCTTTTAATACAGGCTCGCCAAATCGAGAAAATATATTTATCTCTGTCTCAATCAGCCTATACACTGGCTGTGCCACACTGATGGGTAAACTGACCGGAGCTTGAGCAAAAAGAGGGGATTGCAGCAAACAATGCAGCCCTGTGTGAGCGCCAAAATTATCCAATGAGATTCACCAAAGAGTGGACCAATCAGCGCACACCAAAAACATTTCTGTCCTATCAGAGAACACCTGCTAGGTATATAGCCTATACATTTGCCAATGCCCGGCCATCTCTTTACACGGCACAAAGCCACGGAGAGATATTCAGTACCCATAGACAATATGGCTAGACGGAAACTAAAGAAGAAGGCTATTACCAGCCGTCATTTTTCTCGCTTTCTCAAACACAAAGAATATAATCTTGTGTACAGAAGGGCGAGCTGATAAAAACAATACCACCGTAATTCTTATAAAAAGGACTACATAGTGGAAGCGCAAAGACAGCTGTACGATGGTATACATTATACTGACATAAAATCCATGAATATGGAAAACACCATGAAAATGGTACGGTACTACAGACAGTCGCTAGGTTGAATGCTAGTGGAGTTCTTAGTCAGAGACTTTGAATTTTCTGCTGAAAGTTTCGACCAGGAAGCCTACACCATATCTCCTACCAATAATACATAAGGTACATGTAGAAGAGGCTATTAACAAACTTGATCCTGTAAAACCTGAGCTACCTCAATGCGGGGCCCCTACTGAAAAACTAGGGCGCTACCTGGATTTCTTCTTATCCCCATAGTGTGGGAACGAGAAACCTACTCAGCCGATACTTCAGTATTCATCAATGAGATTGTACAACGTCGGATACCAACTGATACGTTACTTATTACGTATGACATTACCTCGTTATACACGAACCTCGGATTCAATGAAATCCTAGAAGCACTAAAAAGTGATCTGACTACCTATACGAACACATGGATTATATATCCAAAAACCTCCCATCGATCTGTTGCTTGAAATAGCACGATTGATTCTTGAAAAGTATGAATCCAGGTTTCAGGACTAACACTTCAGACATATTGTCGGAGCATCACGGGGAGCAGTCCCTTCCCTGGAACTGTGCGATATAGCGATATACAAGCATATCAATCAGCTAATTGCCACATTCCCACACAAAGAAATGATTATATTACACAAACTTTTCGGGATGATGGCTTCATACTGCTACAGGCAAATAAAGCCGTAGCTTAGAGTTTCTTTGAGATGGCTAATAACGCACATCCTCTATTGAAATTCACGTATGAAATATCTGAAAACGAGGCGAATTATCTAGACGTTGCCGTTTTCAAGGGGAAGAGATATTTGACTGACTCAATACTTGATGTGAAATCCTAAACAAAGCTAACTGAATAAGCACCACGGGGAGCAGTCCCTTCCCCGGAACTGTGCGATATAGCGATATATAAGCATATCAATCAGCTAATTGCCACATTCCCACACAAAGAAATGATTATATTACACAAACTTTTCGGGATGATGGCTTCATACTACTACAGGCAAATAAAGCCGTAGCTGAGAGTTTCTTTGAGATGGCTAATAACGCACATACTCCATTGAAATTCACGTATGAAATATCTGAAAACGAGGTCAATTATCTAGATGTTGCCGTTTTCAAGGGAAAAGATGTTCGACTGACTCAATACTTGATGTGAAATGCTAAACAAAGCCAACTGAAACCTACAAATACCTATACAGCAAATCAGCACATTACGGGAGAACTGAAAGATATGTATACGAAACTGCAATAATACTGCAGACTACATAGACTAGTCAGAATACTTCAAGCAAAAGCTTAAAATGAGAGGATACTCTACCTCGGAAATTACCGACAGAAACAAATACCTCAAGAGGAACGAGGGCATACAGAATAAGTCTGTACTGAAACGACGTATGCGTCATAACGACTTTCAATCCATACACGAAATGGCTGAAAGGGATCTTAAAGAAATACTGGATCACAAACAAACATGCCGAAAACTTTACCAGCCAGCCACAATTATGCTATAGGCGGGGTAAAAGCATCAGTGAAATACTGAAAAAATAAAAAATCTGACCATAACGGTCAATGCGTATAGGCTCCCTGATGAGGGTTTCGCTGGTCAGAAATAAGAATTTTCGACCTAAAATAACCCGAAACTTGCACCCACAGATACTAAACAATGAATACTAGGTATAACCTAGAAAACAAAACGGGCAAGTAGGAGTCTGGGTTTTCACCAGTGTTATTGCAGGTGTGGCCCCCTAGGACCAGTATTTATTATACAATACACTTATGACATTATAAAATACATTTATATACTTTCCAGTGTGCACAACCTGAAACATTTCTGGTGGGGCGAAAGATTATATCAAATTTGAGCTACATTGTAATTTTCATATATTCAGCCGCAATGTGCATTTCGGGGGTATGGGAAGGAAAAATTCTACAACTTTGTTGAAACCAGCTGGATGGTCCTCCTTTGTGCTTCCCTGCAAACAAGGTACATATGGGTAGCTGATCCATTAGGACCGTGGCACTCATATGGGACACACAACATTCCGTAAATAATGATAATAATAAATCCTCAAAATTTCACAAAATCCAGCGTGCAAATCAGCCGTTTGAATACCAAACTAAAGCATGTGCCTCAAGATGGGAAGTATGCTTGTTGTATCTGTGCAGATAACAATTCTGGATATCCGGAGCTGTTATTGAATGATATTACCTTCATGGGATGTGTCAGTAGTCCATTGTGTGCTTTTCCCCAAAAAAGTCAATATCTCAGAATGGTAAAATGGTAAAAATGCAAAATATACACTAAGCTGCTCTTCTGGAACGGTTATCACATATTGAAATAATCATATAGTCCCTACCAATAACTTAGTACCCCTAAAGTTTGGTTTCCTCTGATGGTACCGATATATGCCTGGGCCCATGGACTATATGGCTGTATGCCCCTTTTACCTCCGGCGAGACGGGAATGGACCAATGATGAGCAAGTGAAGATTCCGGTGGGCTCAGGGATAACATCATGGCCATTGCCTGGCGGGATGAAGGCTGATGCAGACCACCGGCTGACCCAGTGGGAGTTTCTTTCCACGTGGATGGAGGTCAGTCGTGGCCGCCCGGACACAAAGATGGCTGACTCTCTTGACATATATAACATGTTCGCCCTACCAGGCACTGCATTGGGGGTATCTCGGTCGAATCCAGACCTGTCTGCAGGATTGCTTCGCAGAGTCCGCTTCTACCTCTACAGGTTGTTGGTGGAAATTGCCCTTGGAAAGGAGGTGCCCTGGCATGAGAAAATCCTGAATATGTTTGAGGCCTTGTCAGCAATCAGGAACACCGACACTGACCACTTGGTGAAGATCTTGGACGATAGTGGCATCAAACTTCGGCTTGAAATCTGAAATTATACATATTTATCCTCAATTATTTCAGAAAAGTTCTCACCTATATTCTTGTGGATTTACCTTTATTGTGCAAGTGAAATTATTTTAACTTTGTGTGAATCTTCTGGAGTATTCACTTATTCTACATGCTTACCATTACCGGTATGTGGATACACAATTATGTGCTCTGTGGCATATCAATACCTACCTTTCATATTCCTTTGGATTTGCACTGCACCTGTGTCAGATGTATATATTCGGTGCACTGAATGCAATTTGTGGATTACCATGGATACTTAACTTCCAGAGACGTTACAGTGACTTATTACCATGACAGGTTATCTTCAGGATGCTTACTTGTATAAATATTTCTGTTGTCGCTTATCCGGTTTCATGGATTATATTCATATTCGCACAGGACATTACCATTCTTTGGACTCTGGATAACACACTGTGTTTGAACTCAGGAGAGTTCAGGAATTAAGTAGGGGGAGGTGTGATACCCGTATCCTGATATATAGGGACCCGTGTACATTATCGTTCATGTTGTTGTTGTTCACTTCACAAGGCTTCACCCTCCCGTTTTGCTGGAGTGACAATGTGACTTTTTCGCGATGTAAAATGGGACTATTGAACCACAAACATTGACACTGATATATAAATACCTTAGATTATTTAATATGGTGATCTGATCTGCCGCGTAACCTCTGTAGTTTCCCTGACAATTTATCTCTCTCCTCGCCCAAGGTCGCCATTGTGTTTCCGAACTTTATATTACGGGGCCTATGTCACGGCCACCTAGTATGCAGAATTTCTAGTGTTCGCAATGTTTAATGTTAATTGTTTGATTCTGATGACAATAAGTCATTCATATAATGTTTTTGATATTTCTGAGGCTGTTTTAGTCGTTAAATACACTGTTTTACCGGAGTATTGTGAGGAACTATTTTCTTTGTGTTGACCGCTTTGCACTTCGTGTCGAGTCGGCTTCGAGAAGAAATTGTTCTGTCCACTTATATATTTCACCTCCGCTTGAGAAATTCACATTGGGGTTAGTGTTGTTCGTTACTATTATAAAATCTATAATAATTCTTCTTTCTAAATTAACATGTTTGGTGGCTGAAATTGGCATAGTTATTTAGGAATAAACGACTGAACATCGCGTTATGGGTGAACCGATCTCATCACAGCTATTATCAATGGCTACTGGGTTGCAGCTACCTATTTTGCCTCAGCTACAAATATTGTGCCTTTTTCATGTAAAGTTAATTATTAATCCTGAAAATTTGAAGTATATGGTTGCATAAATAAGTAGTTTCTATGTCTGTTGGTTAACTGTTTATTAGATATAAGCCATTTTAGTGCAGTACTGGGCCGTATAGGTCACGTGACCAGAGGGTATAAATACGTCCGCTCCAGTATATTTGGCATATGACAGTCAGCCGTCGACGTGTGAACACGTACAATTGAAAAGGTGTGCTCCCATACTATAGCATTCATTTTATACAGAATAGGTCTGGACATAATAAAGTATGGGGCATTACAATCTGTATACTTTACACTGAAGGATTATATATGGATGTACATGTATTGTATATTTGGCTGCCATATCCCACCATACTCACAGCCTGGCCTATAGCCTGTATCATATTAAGCTATTGATATAGGCTGATACTGGAGTACCCCTGTTATACCATTTTTCAAATCCATACTAGTTGTTATACCATCGCCATCGAATGAGATTTCATTTGCCGATTTATACTGGATCATGTGGATACAGAATATACAAGAATAAAACCAGTTTATTATTATTATTGCACTTCACTCACGACTTGTGTGGATTCTTACGGGGTGTACGATTATCTGGAAGACGGCTGAAGCTTACAATATTGTTATTGAGAAATTCAAGCAATTCTATAAAAACAGAAACATTCCAAGGAGGATTTCCCTTACGTGCAGTGGAACTGAAGAAGATTTATGGCTTCTGGCATTAACGTCCCGGTTTTATTGAACATCGATAGCATTAATAAACTGAGGTGTCCAATGACGTCCCGAGAAATAGTAGCATCGAGAAATCCCAATTGAATACATGTGTATACGGTATGTGTCCTTTGCCATTTAGTTCTTCATGTGCAGTCATATGGTTGCTCTTTAGTCGTCTGACGTCGTCAATTTTCCCCACCTCTTGCATATCGCTCCAATTTATTAGCTATATATGGTAGGATTTTGCTGGTGGACTATTGGTCCCCGAGGACCGCCCTCTGTACATGTCATTCGACTAATATATGTTGGTTTATTGGTTTGGTGGAACATTTGAGCCGCGCGACGTCGGGCATTGCAGGTTAGGTTTTATCTGGGTATTCTTGCATTTACCAGGTTTATCCCATGTTGAGACGTTTACTCCATCAGACGTCCTCGATGCTCATCCATTATCATCAGATGAGTTATTCTTTGAGCAGACCTGTCATCACAACTCTCGAGCTTATGTATCTAATTCAGCTTAAGCCGGTGCTAGGGACCGTGTGGATACTTTATAATCCACACATGAACATCTGCAATAATAGCGTGGCTTAGATATTTTCCCACCTCTTGCATATCGCTCCAAATCCATACGTTTTTTTAGGTTTTAAGTATTCCCATGAATTCAACATTTATTATTTTTTTTAAATGGCAGGACAATAGTTGGCATTAGCAGTAACAATGACAAACAAATGGGATATACTTGCTGACCAGACTGAATCGGTAATAGACCCCAATAAAGATTCGGTTCCTGACCCTCTATTATACCTACTCTCTCTCTATATATATATATTGTATCCGTCTGTTTGCGGATGATACTTGACTGTCTGCGCTGTTGGTATACGGTATTGTCAAATTCGGAGCAAAATAATATCTGATTCACCTGGGACGAGTGGATTGATAATTTCATCAGATATTATTTTGCTCCGATTTGAAGAATGGGCCAGAATATGGTTAGTTGAATTCACCGTCTACATGACTGTTGGTATCCAGACACAGATTCCATCCTGACATACAGTCCACGTTCAATAAAGTCGTGATTCAACAATCAGACACTCATAGACATCTAGGTTTGACTTTAATAATGATGGGTCATTGAAGGACCACATTGAGAATACTCAAGCAGATGGTCATACAAATGTTTATTTTTTTATGTCTAAAATACATACTAGACAGAATATGCCTTGAAATAATGTATAAGAATTTTATTCGGTCATGTCCTGAGTATGTTAATATAGTCTGAGATAATTTAAGTGAATTACCGATGAATAGATTAGAAAAAATATAGAAAAAAGCTCTATATTTCATAACAGGTTTGACAAGAAGCGCTCCTGGTGATTTATTATACGAGCAATCGGGATCTCATCCGCTATCAAAGCGCCACCTTATTCACAAATTAACTTTTCTACATACGTTAGTCTACGATTCTCATCCGCATGCCTTGAAACCCTATCGACGGCTCGTAACCCATATCCTTTGCCATCTTCCACCAGTATAACTGATTATCTATGTTAATCGAACTTTTCAGGAAATCTGTTTTCCCAGCTGCAGTGAGGTAGTGCGACTCTCCCTCAGAAGATGACAAACAATAACAAATTCAGTCTAGAAAATACATAACCCATCAACTTGGTACTATGTAGGAACAAAACTAAATAATATCCTACTTTGCCGTCTTCGAAACGGATGCAGCTTGTTCATGGTGGTGTATTTATTAATTTGATATTGGATTCTCCAAGGTTTCGATGTGATCATCATGATGAATCCGTAGAACACTATATTTTATATTGTCCAGATCATCATACTCACAGACTCAAAATGATAAATGGATACAACAGCTATCTAAGCCCTTCTATTGTATTATCCAGGACGAAAGAAACTACCGTACAAACTTATAAAATGATAATGGAACATGTCAGGACGTGGAATAGCTACACTCAATGCCTTTAATAACCAGCAACTGGTAATAGTAAAATTTACATTTAAATATTATATTATCGGAGACCTTGTCTGCTGGAACAAAAACGAATTTACTCTACATTCAGGCAGATATAAAGTAAAAAGTAAAAAGTTTCTGTCCTTCATTATGAATATACATGCACACATTATTCGACAGCACAATATTTGTTCCGGTAGAAATAAAGGTTTCTTCAACGTACAAAATAACACAAAATCGAAAGCTGACACTCCGAGAATTTATAGCGTATTCCTCCGACCAGTTGACCATGAGTACATTCAAAAGACATGAGAGTCTGACTGAAACGTTGCATTCTCGCCATTTTTCTCAAAATTTTTACCTTTGTATTCATAAAAGTTCTGAGTAGTATTTTGTTTCACATCAGATAATTATTTCCTAATTTATTATTTATTTTCGTGCATAAGATGCACAAAGAATCCATTCGAAATATTTGATAGAAAAATCTACCAATAGCAGTTTTAGACTATGACGTAACTGTGACGTCATGAGAGCGACAGTCGTAGATCTTGTTAAATTTTCTGGTAGAGCTTGCCCCCAAGATATATTGTGGGGAAATTCAGTTCAGTTCAAGATGTAAGGAAAATATTCGAGGGGAAGCGAAATGCTCCCACGAAGGTCAGAATCGGCCCAAAATTGGAGAGATATGTAAGCTCAGGCCTGGTAGGCTTAAGGTCACCGGTCTTTCATATAGACTTCCCATGTACTCCATCCCGGTGAATACTCTGTCAGGGTCGTCTCTTTGGTCTTGGCATAAATCTTACATTCTTTCACTGTTCCTCTGTAGGCAAACATGCTGCAGTCGGACATCTTTAGACATTTTCGGGCGCATGATGAAGTGGAGTAGGCAACACTTGTAGATTCTGGTATACCTTGAGGTCGGGAATCCCTCATTTCTCCTATTTCTCTTACGGCTGAAATTAGATAGATGCAAGTCTGCTGAAAAACGAGTGATTTCAGGAAAATTGACATGAATTTACACCAGGAATGTATTGTTTGCCCTGTGTTCAATATTTAACTGGAATGGCTATATTTCCAATCCTTCTAGGGCCGTGTTGTCGACATTTCAATTGTGCTGAAAAAAACTCCACTCCGCTTACCGCAAACGCAATCTACATAATGCATGCTATACGAGGTAGTCCTTTCACTACAAGATACTGCCTTTTAAGCCTCTTATTTTCAGCAGAATATTCAATAATATTCAGTTCACGTATTTGACCTTTGCTTGACTGGATCAGAAACTGGACCATGTGTTACCGTTGTAGAATTTAACGTGATGGAAATTTTTGCCGTAGATTCTAGGGGTTAGTCGCCAAGAATTACATTTAATAGAGTAATACAGAATTGCTAAATGCTAAGGAGAGAGATAGTGCTCTAAAAATACCTCTGGTGAAGTCCTTCTTCGTCCGATTAATGCTGGCATTGGGCAAAGCTGTCATTGGTCCCTCAGTCTCAAACACCATTTCTTGTAAAGAAGAGAAGAAGTGGAAGAGGGCTTCACATTGTCTTACAATCACCATAATTTTAAATAACATGAGAGAGCTGTGAATAGCTGTGAATAAGTTCTTCTCGCGTATGAATACGGTTAGGTGAGTGACCAGCTGAGTGACAATAATTTTGGACTGTTGTGCTGGGACAAACGCCGCCATACGTACGGATTGTGCCAATGTTTCTCAACATCAGTAAAGATGTGTAGATATGTTCTAGATATGTAGAAATCGGTATTGCTGTTGAAAGTTTGCGAAAATTTTGGACATTACGCAATAATTTGCGGTGATTATCACATTAAGATAGAACGTCCTTTGGGGGAAATCCGCAAATTCCACCTAAAACTGTGATATTTGCAGAATACTCACTAAAACTATATTCTGAATTTACAAATTTGCTTTACTCTGACTATTATGAGGTACAACTCAAAACGGTCCCAAATTGATGAGGCATGTATACACAGTATTTTTACATGTACACACAGTCCTTATTATAATTCTTATGTTCAGCTTACATAACGTAACAGTATACTCAATCAAGCAAGTTAACTAAATTGACTCATTTATTATAGGATTTTTCTCTTTCTAGTGATATATTTTTTCCACTGTGTATTTGTTTTTATTTATCAATTCAAGAAAGGAGTTATATTTGAAAATTTTCCCTCAAACTACACTTGTACACATAATATTTGGTAGCCAGTATCAAAAGTTTTATAACAATAGATTTTCCAGAGCACTAAACGTCACTTTTATTTTGGTAAACTTGTAAGACATATGATAATCTTTCATATCCAGTTAATTAGCTCTTGCCATAGTGGTTCAGAATATGAACTCTCTACAAACATGTCAAGCATGTCTCTTGGTTTAATCTTGCGATGACTAAACAGACCAGTGTCAAATAAGTTTATTTTATCCAGAAATTTCTTCATGGCCAATATCCAATATGAAACCTAGAACTGAAAACTTCGAATTTTACTTACTAATGTTGTTCTGAATTGGAGAGAGTAGACTTTCTGCTACCACCCTGGAGTGGCGTGATTATAAAAAAAAATTAAACCCCATTTGCTTTCTCCAGGTTGTATAAGTTTTGAACCCAAAATAAACATGCATTTTACAACAGAATAGAACCGGTTTTGGGCGGCAGACGGTTGGGATTTGTGGGTGTATACTCGTTTTGACAGAATGTACCTTGGATTTGCAGAAATACTTTGAATGAAACCAGCTACATATGGTCCCTTGTGGTTGCATATTATTATACTTTGCATTACTATACCTCTAATTGCTGGATTTACATTGGCTGAAACATGTTGTTGATTGATCACATCTAGTTAAGCTGGCCCCTTTATAGTGACTTGGTTTGTGTAGTGTTCACGTTCAGCGAATGTTGCCCCAAAAAATTGACTCTTCACTTGACCAATAATGACTCTTCACGTGACGTATAATGACCGCGTCTGTCGAATGTTTGCAAACAAACATGGGGGCTGGTCGATTTGCCGATCTTTTGGCAGCTGATTTGGAAAGTATATTGGAGGATAGGCATTGAATTGGAGCGTTGTGTTTTGAAAACACACAAAAAATGTTATTGAAGCTGCGAGAAGAGTGCCCGGTGAGTATTGAGATTTTAAAGGGAAGAGCCTGGAAGGTTTACATGACTATACGCAGACGGAATATTCATCGAATTTCTGTGAAAGGTTTTCGTGGAAGTTCGAAAGAAGGACGCACTGCATTACAGCAGATCTTCACATGTTGCTATGTATCTTTGTACAAGCTATGCATATACTTTCAACAGACATGATTTTCGGTATAATAAGACAATTTATTAATTCTGGTGAGGGCCTTGCGTGAGAATGATAAAACGCGTAGCCTCAATATTTGGTGCAAAATAGTTTGATTGTAAGAACCATTTGCTTGGGCTAATGCAACAGTTAATTAGCAGTTAATTTAGTTAGCAATTGGATGTGTTCAGTTGAATTACAAGGATAAACCTGCGATATAAAACTACACCGTCAACGAAAAATATAGGTGATAGAAATTCGATGATTAAATAAGTATTCCGAAATATTTATCAGGAGATATGCTTTTGAATTTCATTTGGATGCAACTCAGGATTGATATCCTACCATAAAAGGTAGGCGTATTAGGACAGAACAAAGCTTTACATGACCGGGAGGCAGCATATTTCAACTTGAAGCAATCCAAAACGTATTTACCGGTTCTGGTCGCTCACCTGCTTGCATATGGGCATGATTATCCTATTATTTTATAAATCCTCAAATATTACCTTCGTTTTGCCAAGTATTTGTATACGTACAGGAGTTGTATATGCCGAGAAAAAAATATTCGTGTTAACGTCTTGGCATTTGTCTGCGTCAATTAGCTTATATCAGAGCTCATTGTATGGTCTGCGCTTCCGTGAATTTCGGCCCGCGACATTTCCGCAGTCAAATTCTAGCGTCCTAAATTTTGATACTGTTAAGTATTCAAGTTACATGTATGCAAGCTATGTATATAAACATATAAATAATAAATAAAATAAAAAGTTTATTTGCTTTAACTAAAGTGTATCTTAAATTCAAATTATAAGGCAGAATTAGTTTAACATCGTGACCCGAGAACAATAGATCAATCTGTCTGATTTTCGATAGACGCCTGTTTCATGATCATATTACCTGATGTAAGATTCTTGTACCCGGGCCTACTCGTTCTTGAGAAAAAAAAATATATACTGCCGAGATGTCGCGGCTCGAAATATCGTACCCCCAATTACTGCCCAAAATCTTGTGGGCCGATATGTCGCCTGCCGAAAAGTCGACGGCCGAATGTCGCCTGTCGAAATATCGCCTGACCAAGATGAGATCGGCGGCCATCCAGAGTTACAGGATACTCACCAACTTGACATGCAAATTCACGCTTTTCCTCGCAATCTGTCTTAAACCATTGCGGTTTCCAATCAGTCCAGGTATCCATCGCCTTTTCCTGAGTGGCACAATTTGTTTCAGCTGTCGAAAACCAAAATCTGGCTTGACGTCCGCCGAATAATCCCCAGTTGTTATATTCGACTTCTTCACCTACATGCATATGATAAACTAGGTGGTGGTGAGGTTTGAAATGTGGAAGCTCCGGATATGTAGAATTCAGCAAGTTATGACTAACAATCATTAACCCTACCTGGCCTGGGGGGGGGGGGCAACATGGCCCCCCTACCAAACTTTCTACCAAACCAAACTATCTACGGAACGACAAGAAATGGAGAGCTGAAACTCTGTGACTTTATAGTTTATTACATTGAGGTCATTTTGAGCCTATTTGCATAACCCCCCGAACAGAGGATCATGGGCAAATTCAAGATGACGGCCACGTGGGGTACCAGAAAAGTGACGTTTTTGTCATATTTCTTCAAAACAATTTCACATCACATTAATATTTACTAATTCATCATGCAGTTTTTGAAGAGAAATTGCATAAATAAAAAATTCGGAAAATCTGACCGAAAAATCTACCAAAAATGCCGTTTTTAAAAACGACGTCACTGTGACGTCATCAAAGCGGCCATCATGGATTTTTTTTCACATTTTCTGGTAGAGGTTGACTCAATGGCATAGTGTGGTAAGTTTCGGCTCCCCAGCTCAAGGGGTAAGAAAAATAATTAGGGGGGGGGCACTTCCACAACTCCACCAATCCCCCCCCCCCCAGGCCACGATAGGTCCCAAAAAGCCCAGGCCAGATACGATTAAACAGCATTAATTTCTAAAGTTATCGAAAGTTATCTCCAATTACTTGAAGTAATATTGTAATTGGAGTTTTATCTGTTTTATGTCTATACAGCTGGACACAAAGAAAGAAGTGCATGTATAATTCATCTCTCTTTACTTTAAAAACTCAACTAATCTTCGTAATTAAATAAATCGGTTACGTTTACTTTTGGTATTGTTTCATTCGTGAAGACGGGGGTTCCCGAATACTCAAAAAGATCTCTCAACAAAGGCAGATAAATCATGCCATTCATGACATCCACATGAACATCTGCGTGACTGGGATACAAATCATCACAGGGATAACATTTGGTTCTTTTTATGTTCGTAAAAATATGCCGTCGCTATACTTGTCTGTGAGGTCATATGACTTCTTGTCCGTACGCCGACATAGTTTTCCACCACCCTAATGTTGCGTTTAATTGGGTCATTTTTAGCCTTTTGTTGTTGTATTAAGTTCCGAAAATAGCCACGGTAATGAAAACTCTGTTTCGTCGTTGTTTAGTTTATAACTGACTTCATGTTTCTGAAATTTGTAATTTGCTAAACTGGTATATTGAAAGCCAAAATACGTCACAGATTAGACGCTAAGTGTAAACAGATCAACGTTCGAAGGCCTTGCAGTGGATTCAGATGAAATGGTCAGTGCCAGTGCGCGATAATTAAGGTAGGACGGAAATAAATGTTCCAAAGCTCTGGGACAGAAGTAAAGCACTGCATTTCAGATTGGTTTGGTTTTGGTAGCTTTGTGTATTTAAAATTCGCATGAAGCTGTTTTAAATTCGAATGTGTACATACCATCACGCCATCGCCACACACGATCTTCTTTTCTTGCTCCAATCCAGTATCCCGAATAGCTATTTAATAATGGATCTTCCGTTGTTAATGTGGCGATTTCTTCAGTTGACACCTTCATTAATTCGCCTCCTAGGGTTCCACAAAAGTCGTTTGCCTTGTTCCAAGTGATTCGCTTGGTGAAGTTGTTATAGCCATGTAAGGTATAGCAATAGTTTCCGTGTTGAACAGTTCCCAGGATATCGTTTAAAGATGCTGGACATGATTTCACCAGTCCTTAAATTTGGATGAAAGCCACATATACTGGTACTGTAACGTTTTACATATACAAATATAATACTGAACAAATTCGTGATACGAAAAATGTCAGGTAAACTAGAAATTTCAGTAACGTTACCAAAGTGAATGACGTATACTACGTGAAATGATCAAGTTTCCAATTACGGAAACCCACCAGAAACGTATTGGAAACCGTGTCGCAACAGTCCCCATAGGTTTCCGGCAGGTTTCCGGAATTGGAAAATTGACCATTTCACGTAGTAATGCCCAGTTCGAAGCAGCGTTACTGAAAACGGTAACACTACTGTAAACCAGTGATGCGTGTTCGATCACTTCCTGATTCTTTATTTTAACGATAATATATTTGGTGATAACCTCTTTATCTTCGTTTCTACACATTTAGATGACAAATACATGGATATGATTAGCCGTTCTTCATTATCTTGAATTTTCGAAGAATTTGGTTCATTGGCCTAATTAATAAAATTCGTTGCTGTTTATTGAAAAAGTAACGTTACTCAAATTACTACTTCACTGGACTGATAATACAACATCATTTGGATGTCGATGTGACAGAAGTAGATGTCTCGGTGACCCTTTCAAAAGGATCTTTTTCATTTATCAGGTTTGAAATGGTGAGATAATTGTTCCTTCATCTACTCTCTTTTCTGAGTCTCTGGACTCAGAAGACGTATTTTGCCTATCATAGTATAGATAGCATTAGTTAGCAGCATTAGTTATGAGGCGATAAGTTAATCCAGGAAGGGGGACCGTGGAAGGTTAAATTGTAACACCCAAATTATACACCTACCTACAGCAAAATCAATCGACATAATATCATTATAATTATCATGATGTTGCATTTGTCAATTCAAAAGCTTGGTACATGTATATTGTTGTGTACTCAAATGCTTAAAATGGAGCTTGCCCATGTTTGTGCTATAATTAATGGAGCTTGCCCATTGTATAATTATTATAATCCTCAGTTAACGCAATGAAGAACTGACCAGTTCCAGATATTGCACAGCCATACAACTTACCTAGTGACTCACTTGAAACCAGAAAATAGATTAAAGTAAAGAACATGGTGAATGACCACTAAGAATCATCCCACCATTGCGAGAGACTGGACCATGGATACAAGTACAATTACAACACATATAAGGGAAGTGGGAAGAGGTGCCGACATACTGACTGCGTCACATGACTTCACAGAATAGTCTTCTGGTTAACCTATTCTAAAGCACACACCAAGAATCTAACGATTCGTGATATGTGTTGTATCTCAGGTACGCTTTTATTGTACCTGTTCATGTGGCAACATGGATGATATGACCACACGGCCCCTAGCACCGGCATAAGCGGTATTAGATACAAATCTAGAGAGCTATGATGGAAATGCTCTGACAACTCGTATACTGGTAATTGGTGAGCTGTTTCGCTGTGACAACTCGTACATTGGAGATTGGTGAGCTGTATCGTCGTCAGATGTAAATGACGGAATTAACACGAAAGACTAGTCTGTAACGCCCGATGTCGACCCAGCATCAACTTCCCACAAATGCCAACATATATCAAAGACCAAAAGGTCTGTATAGGGGGCGGGCCTCGGGGACGAAGTGCGAGATAATATGCTGTCCCAGGAATGATCTTACCTACTTGCACTTGTAGATATAAGATGAACCCGATACAAATTATTTACGATGTATATCCTACCACCGCAGTTTTATTTTGTGCCAATTCGAACGAGAAATTTGTTTGGTCAGTTTTCATTGTCAACATATAATGCGGTCGTGTGCATAATTTATTCAATTGACATTATCGATCCTCCATTAACGAGATACTTTTGACGGTGTGTGTGTGTCCAGTATAGCATGATAGATTAGACAGCTAGATGGCAATGGTCGACAACACACGCTCGACTGAAGACGCTGTTCGAAAATTCGAACTATTTTCGATGTCCAATGCTCAACGCTATTTTAGGTGTAGTACTTTCTCAGCTATATTAGGTTATGGAAATAAATTACAACCAAAATTTGTTATGACTAATTCATAATAAACTATAGCAAACCAATCACCGGATTCGAAACAGTCTCAATCTGCAACTTTTTAGCCAATATGTCTGTGCTAATCATTGCTCTCACAGAAATGAATCTTTGCCAATCGTCTTATAATTATTTTAAATTATATTCAAAACGTTTAGTAGCCATCTCAAGTCATGGAGAAATCGACAAAACCTTTATGTTATTTGGACCTTGTCATATAGACACCCTGCGTAGTATAAACTTACTGAGTCATCAAAATAACATGGGACTACTAGAAATGTTCTTTACTTCGAGCGTATCTTCATGAGATATTAGGAAATATCTTATATACTATAGTTGTCTCTGGAGAAAAAGACGCCGACAAGCTGCAATGATATTAGCATAGTTCCATGATTATTGATTCATTGAGCAAGTTGTCGCAGGTAAAATGATTTCTCGTATCTCTTATGTGAACATATCTCATTTTTCATTCACATTTCGATGATTATATCTGTTCAGGAGAAGACTCATCTTCACGACGTCGCGGTTTCTATTTGTGAGCCAAAGGCGAACTATCATACAGGTAGAGATACCCCTGGTTTTAGCGAGGATGGAGAAGACTGTGATATATGTGATGCACAAGGAGGAAGATTTGGTTTAATGTCACACTCAAGGTTATTTCGCTCATATGGTGACAGCCAGATAGATTGAACGGTGGAGGGAGCCGGAGTAACTGGAGAGAAACACCAGCCTTCGGCAAGTAACTGGCAAAATTTCACACATGCACCAGCGTTGTTTGAATCCGGTGATGCACCAGGACGATAACTCACGGGCGCTACATGCTACAACGTAACATTTTTGACGCGGTAGATGGTTCCTAATTAACATTACACTCGAGGCGGCTTTAATCCTTTTCTTGCACAAATATACAAAGAGTATCACCATTAGGTTAGAACATCTGGAATCTGACATGAATAAATTGTGATGCTTACATTAGGAAATATACATTATGCGTCACGGTAATAAAGGCGTTTATAAGAGTAAATGTGATACCTTCAACCAAAATCCTTCTTGGTTCTTTGAAACTCCCCCCCATAACTTTCCATAAGTTTCGCGTGGGGCGTCAAAAATACTCTAGCTGTACTTTTCGAACAACCATAAATCCGTTTTTTTATTAATTGACCATTGCTATTTTTGTCAGAGTTGGTATTTCAGGTAAATCTAAAGAAATCTGATTTGGCAGGTTTTGGATTGAAAAAAAAACAACAACTATGTTGCCATCACACACAGATGAGCTTTTCCTATGTTAACGTCACATATCCTTTACAAATAATCGACCTTTCGATATGTGTTTTACCGAATACAACTAGAAAAAATCTTCGAAGAAATTGTTGAAGCATGGCCCTCTTGCTGTTCAGTCAATTTAACTGGATAGACTCACTGCTTCTGTCTTGCAGGTAACGATCAAGCATTCGACTTCTGTCTTGCATGTAACGATCAAGCATTCGAAAGTCTGGATCTAGGATTCTGATTCGGACTTGATATGTTGATCACATTAATTGGACATTATACCTGACAGGATGCGACATGGGTTGTGATATGTATCTCTCTTATGACATTGGCTCTCCAAACCTAAAAAAACAAACTTGCAAATTTGAATAGACAAACGATGTCGGTCAGACAGAATAATAAGTCACGTCTAGATTTTTTTTCGAGCGAGAAATTCATGCTACCTGGATGGCGAATTATGGGGATTATACTTTTTTAACATATGTTCAGTCAATTTACCAAAGCTTTTTGATAATGCAACATGCATACAACATATGTTGCAAGGGCGATAAGTCCAACGCGGCTTGAGAGTGATAACGCTGCCTGTTCAGGTATCAACTGTATTGTCACTATTGTTCTCTCGTAAGCGGTGTCATATTTTCATCTCTTAGGCTGAAAATTTGCGAGAAAATCGCAGAAACTCGCGGTGAACAAGTTTCAGAATCTAAGTTTTACAAATTTACATCAAAATAATAATGTGAATACAAGTCGAAATTAGATCGGGCTACACAATCAAACCGAATTTAGTTATACATCTTTCATCAAGACGTGTAATATGTAGATTTAGATTACTTATTCTATAACACTTGTGTCAATAATATCGAGTTAACCGTGCAATTATTACACGTTTTAGCACGGTTATGTGAAATCAACACCCGTCAAGTGAAGGCGTTCACTGGGAGATTTCATTTCACAAGTCGGATGAGGAAAGGGACGTCTGCTTTCATACAAGTAACAACCGAATAAAATAAACACATAAATCACAAGATGAAATTTCTTTCTCAAGTTTAACTGTTTCCATCGTGAAATTGATTAACAAAGCGACACAAATAGACAAACATCCATGTAATTTCCACACAGCTGGCACAGCTGAGAGTATCACTCCCGATTTAAGAGACCAACTAAACTCGTCAATTGACATTAGCACGATGCCACCCGAGACGGGAGCATCAGTTGACGAATTTTTTCAAGAAAGGGGATAAAGGTTGTCACTGTTTAAAATATGTTTTACACTTTTCATTATAATCTTTGTTGATAATCAATTTGGGTAGTGCAATAGAAAAGAAATAATGTTTTCATAGGCATGCCCAGTGGTTATTTACGCACGGCTAGTGTGGAAAAGTTTATAACTTTCTATAATTTCACGCCTATGAAAACATTATTTCTTAATTATAGGTAGTCCAATTTCCATATTTTGGCATTATCCGTAAGAAATATACGTAAATGCATATGCATATATAGAATTTTCGCTGTTTATCTGTATGACACCAAGGTTTAGCGATGGGAATCAGATCACAACTTCATTTTCAGAACTACCGTATATCAGAACCTAGATAAATGGTTTCTTTAGGTTAACCGGTTTCTTTAACGTAATTGGTGACCGTGCCTACCTTGATCTTTATCTGTTTCAGAGGTATTCGGAATAACTCACCCATTTTACTGTAGCATAATACTGCGTCCTAGGTAAAATAATGGTAGTTACATGCATTAAGCTATCAACGTTAATATAACATAGCCAAAATAATAAACTATCAAATGAGGTGTGCTTGCGTCCGTCCGTGCGTAAAAGTAGGTGGAGTGGTATGAAAGGAGCAGTGATGAGTGAGTGCGTTCGGCCGTGCCACTCGGTGGTGATATGTTCTTAAAACTGGTCCCCTTCGACTGTAGGCGTGAGATAGGTGTAGGGAGGTGGCGCGATCATCGTGTAATCCGCTAGTTCACTTCTTTTGCCAACTTGTGACGATTCAACGGTTGGCATTGATCTTTAGTTCTGAGTGACAGTGCAGACAGTCACATGTAACATCTAAACACAGGGCCAACAATTGTAAAAATTGTTACATTATCATATGATTTAAAAGCCGTAGATAATTTAACCCTAATTACACGTTTCTTATTTAGTGACTAAGGCTAGTGCTAAAATCCACATAATTTGTACACTAAAAATGCGAACGTAAATTTATCATTTTTGCATGACCCATTCATTGAACAGTGGAGAAGCTTTAAAATATAAGCTTTAAGCTGGTGGGTAAGTCAACATAAATGTGTTTATCTGAAACTGGGACCGAAGGTACTAGACACGGGTAGATAACCGTTATCTCCGTGTATTGTCCTCATCTAGCTATTACAATGTACAGCACAGATTATCTACAAGCGAACAGCCATCATGGCGGTGGGTACTTTATTTATATAATTTTTGAAATAAGTATATGTCACTATTTTGTTCTGGGTATAATGCTACGCGCCCTGTGATCGCATTTATGGCATTTGGATTCCTCCTTTGCGATTGAATAATTAGTTTATTAGCTTCCTCCCTATTTTCTTACTATATTATTTTGCTAATGTTAACATGGCCTTCTAACGGGACCAACAACACAAAAGGTAACCTATATAACGAGTTCGTGTGTTGTCATCGTGTATATTATGGCGGTATTTATCGGTTTTAATTGATCACGTTAGCGATGATATTTTTCTGAAGATGCTAAGTCCCTGTTTCACATGTTTTTTAAAGATGTTATAACTTTTGTGCAATTAAATCTAAATTGTACACTAAGACAACAGTGTGTTGAGTGTGACATTAACCCAAATCCACCCTAGGACAACAGGATTACAGAAATCCCATGATTTTCACGAAAAGATAGATATCCTATACATAGTTACATTAATTTGATCAATTCGCTTCTTTTGGAGTTCAAAAAAACATGAATTCCTTGACCAAAATTAAATTATTTTAGCCTTATTCAATACCCTAATTGTACCCTAACGTTATTATATTGTTTTGTTATATATGTATTTTAGGAGGTTGCACTTGTACTGCTGGTGTTATCTGTTTTTCTTCATCATGGAGACGCCGCACTCGCCTACCCCTACTGTCAGGTAACAAAGAACACCTCTCCAACTTCAAACACAGGTGGTAAGTTTTCATAACTGTCGGGTTTATGCTGCTGTAGTAAAACTGGGGCTGCGATTTGCTTTGCCCTAAATCCGTTTTCGCCAGTTTCCTCTGCTTTATGCATTTCTAATTATTCATGTAACACGAACAAGAAGGAGTTCGTAAGGTTGAGAAGTTAATCTCAAGATAACAAGGATCTGTTGAGCAAAACGACTTCTTGTCAGATCACCGGCAATTTTTCCACCTCTAATTGTGTTGAGCATCGAAAAAAAACCCCAAGTAGTCTTTGTTACCAAAGCAATGCCATGTTCAGATGTTTTAATATGACAATATTATTTGTAAACAATAATACCCTTTATTACGACAGTTTATTGACATTGGGGACATGATATCTCACCGGTATTTTGGTGCTACTAGAATGCAATCATCCGAACATTATTTACATTCTATATGGAAGACTACATACTGAGTGTCGAATCGGATGTTCCTACCACACACACACACACACACACACCACACAGAGTCGTCTTTTGTTGTGGAGAAATGGTATAAGAAAAAAAAAGAAAAGAAAAGACTTTCTACATTATTATATTCCGCTTGCAGTTTCCAAATTCCAATGGTGCATTTTCAGTATAACATACGTTGTCACTGAAGAACAAGGTAAATTTGAGATCCAGGTACTATGGTGTTCTATTTGTGCCAAGTTTCCGTCGCCTTTTCAAAACGCGACGTCGCCTTTTGAAACGCGACGTCGCCTTTTGAAACGCGACGTCGCGTTTTTAAAACACGACGTCGCCTTTTGGAAAACACGACGTCGCCTTTAAAACGCGACGTCGCGTTTCTTTCCTATGTTTTTGCATTGTAAAACTCGACACAACGGAACTCGACGTCGCGTTTTCAAAAGGCGACGTCGTGTTTCACCCACGTCTTGTTTGGCAATGTTAAAAGATAGGAAAGAAACGCGACGTCGCGTTTTAAAACGCGACGTCGTGTTTTTTAAAAGGCGACGTCGCGTTTTCAAAAGGCGACGTCGCGTTTCAAAACGCGACGTCGCCTTTCGAAACGCGACGTCGCCTTTCGAAACGCGACGTCGCCTTTCGAAACGCGACGTCGCCTTTCGAAACGCGACGTCGCCTTTTGAAACGCGACGTCGCCTTTCGAAACGCGACGTCGTGTTTTGATAGTAGAACTGCGCATGTCTGCGCAGGGGATCATTTATTTTCAAGAAATTGTGTTGCCTTTTGAAACGCGACGTCGCCTTTTGAAAACGCGACGTCGCCTTTTAAAAAACACGACGTCGCGTTTTAAAACGCGACGTCGCGTTTCTTTCCTATCTTTTAACATTGCCAAACAAGACGTGGGTGAAACACGACGTCGCCTTTTGAAAACGCGACGTCGAGTTCCGTTGTGTCGAGTTTTACAATGCAAAAACATAGGAAAGAAACGCGACGTCGCGTTTTAAAAGGCGACGTCGTGTTTTCCAAAAGGCGACGTCGTGTTTTAAAAACGCGACGTCGCGTTTCGAAACACGACGTCGCGTTTCAAAAGGCGACGTCGCGTTTTGAAAAGGCGACGGAAACTTGGCACAAATAGAACACCATAAGGTACACTGTGTTCCGATTTCTTCTCTGTGATAGCACTTTTTAAACTTTCTGCCGACATGGAAATTAGGGAGACCGGAAAAATTGCTAATTTTGGACTCGAATTTAGTAACTAATTTTATTTCTTTTTTAGTTAGAATCTTCTCGTATTTCCGAATATGTTTACGGGAGTTGTGTTATAATTTGTTTATCTGGTTTCGTTTCGATTCCCCGGTAAGTGTTTTCACCGTTATTTTCATATTTTCATAATCGTGTCCATGTAATAATCCTTATCGACTACCGCTACGCCTTTACCTTTATCAGCCTATTTCATTATGATATTCGGATTCGACGGAAGCTCTGTAATAGAAGACCCGAGGTTTAGAAGATGTTTTTGAACGAGCACGAATTGATGTGGTCAGGGATATATTATTTAACCTATCTAAATATAATTCCAGATGATCCATTGTTAATGCATTCGTCTTAGAAGATACGGTATGTGATCTCTCGGTTATTTGCAAACCAGTGTGAGAACCACTGTAGACTGGACCTTGATATTTTTCTGGAGAAATCTACAAAAGATTTAACCAAGTAATCAAAATATAGTAATTCAATGTTTCGTTATTATCTGTAGCGGGAACAGCTCCATCACTACCCTCGCTCTCAGACACATTCCAGCTATATATGGAAGCAAACATAGTTGATCAAGGATACACCGCCGATGTCCAGGAATACTTCGACGACACCAATAACCGAGGCGCATTAACATTGAAGCAAAGTGGGACGGATGTTTTTATGATATACAGCTACGTCACAAATGAGTTGTTCGTGGGGACAACTGGTAAGATCTATAAGTATCTATTGATGTAAATCTAGGATGAAATGATTTGACTAATATAATAATAAACAAGGTGGAGACTATTAATTTCTACATTTTCTTTACTAAACTTTCAAAGACGTGCTGTCTCCTTCATCAGGGTGGATGTTGCAGTTTTTACATGTACCATTTATGGATTATCACAAGAAAGTAACGACGGCCATTCTGAATTCAAGGCCATTCTTTCACTAATAGTAATACAACAGAAATGAAATTGTAGCTTCCACCTGGCTCTGTGATGTGAGGTAACCAGGCTATTCATCACACGGGGACCAATGATCATGATAACTTAGAGGAGCAACAGATTTATTTATTTACTTTTTCTATGATCTCCCCATCTTAGCTTGTCAAATTGTATGCTGAGCATGTATACCGGCATTTAATTCAATATTTTACAGACACCATGGCCTGCGTAACAACAAACCTTACAGGATCTGAGAACACCTTCATATTTGGGAAGACGAGCATAGATGGCAAACCTCATATTTTTACCACGACCGGCGCGTTGCGTTTTGGAACCCAGTTTGGTGAGGTTAGTTCCTTTTGATCAGATTAACTGCATTGCGATTACCCCATACTCGGGAACATTCCTATTCAAAAACTTTGGTTCGGAATAGGTTTTCCTTCATACGAGCTGATGAATTTGGGGATAACTTCTTGTGCATTCGTGTACGGAACAAGATGTATTTTTTTCTTAATTTTCAGAAATACATGGGTCAAACTCAGGTCCGAGGTTTAAATGTTGATCGCTGGCAATCTTGTCTATATTGGGAAGACTATGACGCTTACTTCACCGTCGACTATTACTTCACAAGTAAGCAGGATTCTCATGCAGTGGTACTGGATGTTTTACCGATATCGGTATTCCATATTCAATTCGGATTTTCCGAAATAAATATCATACAATATAATGACTATTTCCCCGCTATGAGCTTCGCTAAGAAATTTATGGATAGTTGATGTTTCAGCATGTATTTAATCAGTGATGACTAGTATAAATATAACAAAAACTTACCCTAGTAATTGAGGAAAGGGTTACTAGGCTTATCTTAATGAATATGGTGGCAGCTTTTAAGTTGAAAATATGTCAGATATCGCTAGTTATCGATGTAGCTGCACGTTGAAGCGTTGGGAGAAACAAATTACAAGCGTCTGGTCCGTCATTCACAATTCGGCTGTCGTTCATTAAAGAATATCCACGTCGATAAGGGATCGTTTCCATTAATCGTTTTTTCTTCAGTCGCGATTTTTCTTCAATTTTCTCGATTGAAAAACGATCAGTCGCGAGGATATCGAGAAAAAAAATGAGAAAAAACGATTGAACCTTTTCTGGAAAAAAACATTCTCTCGTGATATCGTTTTTGAATCGTTTACCCATGCGCGATCCGTTCTTGATCGCGAATCTTCAATCGCGAGAGAATCGTTTTTTTTCAAGGCGCGAGAGGATCGTGAGGCGGAGTGATATTTGACACATAGGCCGTGTTGCCATCGTACGCCGCTCTATCCGCGAACTGGGAACTACATGTAATGTTGATTGCGGATTTGTCGATGGAAAAACCTATATTACTATACTATACTGTATAAATGCGCAAGATAACCGAATAATATATATGATTCACGATCTATAGTCTCCTACAAGCCGAAGTAGGGCGTATGCTGGAAATATCTATACATATACCTGTACCATGCTTCCTGTGACGTTCGCGCTCAGATTTACTCTGGCGAAGCGTAAATGACAAAATTACATGTTTATTCAATAATCGTGTGAGTCGACAATGTATTAATGTTCAGTCATTCCCTTCATACTTTCGATAATTTCCTCATATATTCATGAAACTTGGTATAAACAATACAGGATGATAGTCACAATATCTTGTTTTGTAAATACCGGGTACAGGTCATAAGTGGATTTGAGTTCGTCGTTGATTGCATTATCAGAATGATTACGGCACAGGCTTCATAGAGGTGTGAATGGGCGCATGGCGATAACCTAGAACAGCTTAGCCCTCCAGCCGAGAATTTCTAGGTTAATTAAGGTGAAAAATAGTGTAATTAAATATGTATATTTTCTTATAGTAAAACATACATTAGGAAAGGGTATCCATTCATGTTTTGGTACAGTTTTTAAACTATTGAGATGTGAATAAGTTCAAAAAATCACCATCAAGTTAATTTTATTTATTATAAGAGTATTCGCGGCAGTGATTTCATATTTATATCAAATACATATCACAATGGTGATTGAATCGCATATAACGGTTGGATTCGCATATGTACAATACTTTTTATTTTAATTTTATATTTTGATAAATGAACTATGAATGATTCCAAAGGGAAGCTCAAGCCAAAAACCAACTGAATAGTATATAATTTCATCTCTTACTGGATTAACCAGTTGTGAAATTTTTTACAAATAGCCCGCGCTATATATTAATAATTAAGTGCTTTCGAAGACTCAAAACTCCGTATGCCGTATGACAATGTTATATTCAATACAGCGCCATCTATCTACACAAGGAAAATGGTGATCGTAGGACAAAAAAACACGCGTACAGCGAAAATCTGACGAATCAACTAAAAAATTCAGCCCGCACAGATGCCAAAAACGTTCACGAAAAATACTACACAAGAAATCTGGAATAATACCAGCTTTAAAACACAGAAATACCCAAAATAATAGACGAAATTGCAAGTGCAAATGACCCAATCTGACCATATCCGGGTCTGTGTCCCGTACAAAATATATGTAAATATGAAGTTATAATTATATGCATAACCATTATTCCTATGTACATATATAGATATTTTTTTTCAATTTCTTTCAATATCCCCATCGTATCTATATAACCGCCAACTGTACAGAAATACGCTATAGTTTTACACTAGGCAAAGAATGGAAAAGGAAGAAGAAAAAATGATCGAACTTTATATAGTCTGACTGAAGTGTTAGAAACTCGAACGTGTATGCGAGTCAGTCAGGCTGAACCAATGGCGTACTACTTTCGGCTATAATCCTCAATCGTTTTTTTTCAATCGTTTATATTTTCTCGATTAAAAAGCGATTGAATCGCGATATCGCTTTTTATTCGCGAGAATTTTCTCGACTGAAAAACGATTGCCAACAGAAAAAAAACCCATTCGAACAGCGATCGCGAATGAATCGTTTATTTTGAAGAAAAAAACCCATTCCCTCGCGCCTTGGAAAATCGCGACTTCGAGAAAATTTGACGAAATAAACGATTCATTCGCGAACGATATTTGGAAACGGTGCCTAATTCAAAGACCTATTCCATATTCCACATAACAGTAGTATTAGCACCAAATTCAGAAAGACGATCATAGTATACATAAACATAGGCTAGTTTCCTGCAAGAGAGAAGCGGTCAACAGTTTTCAATGATGCGGGCAAGACATCATGATGTTCCAAAAATATCAAATCCGTATCGCTGATCAGTATTCGTTGTAACGTCGTCATCTAGAGAATGATGTACATGTATCTGAGTCAAGCTTTGATTGTGACTATTCATATGAGGATCTTGAAGTTCATGGGTTCATACGGCCTCTAGCCCCGGGTTAAACGGAATTAAACACAAATTACGAAACGTAACGCCATAGATCTTGCACGCATGCTATCGGCATCAAATTTGAGAAACTTTGAGTGGAGGAGCTTGGTGGTATAGCCCTGTTTTTATAAGTTTCTGCAACAATGTTTTGTGACGTTGATTAAAATCGTCACATATTATACAGGATGTAGCAAATGCTACTAGGCGAGGTATGTATACGCCTTATGCAGGTCCCACTGGAATATTACTGTACAGAAAGGGATAGTTTACGACGTCGAAATTGTAATCATCTCTTTTGTCATAAAGTCGACGAGAGAGAAGGCCCGCTTCATTTTTATAGAGATATAGGTCTAAATATGATGTGCCTGTATTAAACCCAACTACCCATAAAATTAGCGACGAAGCGCTCAAGATCACTCCTAATTGCACGAAAGTCAGACCATTGTCCTAAATTTACATCGGAAATTTCGGATATTTCCAGGCGTACGTGATAGAGATTCACGGGTCATCAACCGTACTATCGCAGTTCATTATTCACCGTGACACGATATGGAACTTATTTTTCCGCTCAACCATATTTCTAAATGAAATAATGTACATGTACGATATCTTAAATTTCGTAACTTTGTGATCAGTATATATTCAGTATATATTCAGCCTGATCTATTATTAGTATATACCTATGTTTCAATTCGTGAGCATTTGTGTATGAATTCTGGTTTCAGTGGCCAACTGGACGTCTGGCTTAAAGCTGAAACAGGTTCCTGTACGAGCATGGGTACAAGGAGTTGGCAAAAATTCGGATGGAACTTTAAGAGCTTTTGAACATTATTACGACTATTTCTCATATCGCCCGGCTATAGACGATCCCACGGTCTTTGAGGTAAATGATGTTTTCTGTAAGCAAGAACTGTAACTGCTGACAGTCTCACATTTCACAGCAAAATAATCAGCTTGAGAGAATGACTTTATAGGCCAGTCAAACACTGACAGCGTAGCCAAAGTTCACCCTGTGCTATTTTACTCTCTACAAAAACTTGAGTGAACTGTTCCGCTCATGTTTGAGTGAAATGTACCTGTTTATTCAAACGAGTTACTTTTTACTCAGCTTGATTTACTTTTCATTCAACTTGAGTTAAAACCACTCGAGTTCACTCAACTTGAGTGGGATCAATTTCCACTCTTATGCTTGAGTGAATTACAAGCGTCTATATTCCATATAACAGTATTAGCACCAAATTCAAAAAGACAATCATAGTATACTCAAGTTAAGTGCATTTAACTCAACTTGTGTGAAAAGTAAGTTGAGTGAAAATCTCACTCCAGTATTGAGATCAATTCCACTCTTACTTGAGTGAAATTTTATTCATCTTTTTTAGAGAGTATCTCATCATACTGATAGATTTTATGGACACATGTTAGCTGTCCGATAAATGGAGCTAGGGCAATGCGATTATTAACGGCCAATTAAGTCAAAGAAGTTTTCTAAAGATGCTGGTGAAAACATTATCACAGTACAAAGCATGGGTGCATTTTAAAACAAGAAATTATGAAAGTTATCTGTTTATTTCATCTTCGCACACCCAAGTCATTTTCCACGCTCACATTTCGAAGTATCTTTAGTACGAAAAAGGTATTTCGATAATTAGCGCTGAAATATATTGTTGCCGACGTATGAATATTGACTGGGGGATCCACCAGTTGTTTTCAAGGGAAGTTTCTATCTCCCTAGTACGATCCGTGGCGTGTCCTCCTCCTCCTCTTCCTCCTCCTCCTCCTACTTCGCTTTACTCACTGCACAGCGGCTCGCATAGGTGTGGCGCGGGATAGGGTGGGGCGAGGGACCTGGGGTTTCAATACCTGAGATTCCATGGGCCAGGCTTGCACCCTACAGTAGAATGGGTCGACTGCGCATGCGCCATGAATAGTATAGAAAAGGCACGCGATCTCTCTATGTTAATAATAGGAGCTGAACTACTAGTATTTATAAATAGACACAATACATCAATGACCTCGAATTTATTAGAAATTCGAAATGTGTCGTGGAGTTATTGAATGCATGACCTATACATCGGGCCAGCACTATCCCCTTATTAAGATGACGTAGCTACTATGACGCGTCGATACTCTATAACAATCGTTGTGTACGTTCTAATTGGTTCGTGGATAGAGTTTACAAGTTGGAGTTTAAAGACTTTAGATCATATAGTATATCAAGTCTATTTCGAAATGTGAGCGAGTGGGTTATTTGTTCGCTCTTTTCATCAGACACCTAGTGGCGTGGTGTGTCCAGGTAGACTGGTGACCAAGGACGTGCCATCACTGACCGGTCAGTACTACTACCGCCAAGAAATCATCTCCCCTGCTATTGGGCTAGTACAAAACGCTGACGTAAGTATAGAAGTACCGTTATACGAAGAAAATGGGTTAGACAATATCTGAAGGCTGTCTTCGGTAAAATACCTTTCAGGCGTAGATTTTGCAATTATTAATCTGTCTGTAATGAAAACTTAGTATTTGAGAACTCAGGAATAACTATTTATCATTACATTTTCATCGAATGTGTTAAAGTTGTGGTAAGGTAATCTTGCAATTCGGTGTTATTGTACGTCATGTATAGAAAAACCTCTCCATACGTAAAATGCATACCATTTGGAATGAAAATTGGTATTAGAACGACTTACATTTTATGCTACCACACTCTCCAGTTCTATCCAATTGAACTAATACATGTAAAGAACCTGGTAGATGGCATCTGATTCAAACAGACCTGTCGGCCTCTGGCGGCACCTGACACACCCATTATCATCTTCCCTATATGGAACACAGTATAAAAGTGATTGTCTTCTTGTATCGACAGCTGTTCCTATGAAATATTATTACTAGAATGCAGGCTGTATGCGAGTTGGGGTTTCCCTCTGATAGGATTGTGTGTAATTGGTAGATTTACTAAGGTACATGTATTTGGGACCTATGACATGAGCTTCAAGTCTTTGCATGTCCACACTAGTCTAGGGCTTCTTGAACATCTGACTTTGCGTCGCATGACAAACTCATTTTACTTGGACGTTATTCACGTTCATAAAGTTAGACCGCGGTTCGTAGTTCGTTATTCGGGACCAGTCATTCAGCGACTCATAACAGCGCCCCTATCAGCGCCCCCTGGCGTCAGATTTGAGATATGAATATGCAAAGATATAGGGCATGACGTTCTCTCTTGCTATACAGTGTTTGGAGTTCAAAGTACTCATAATAAAAAAAATACAGATTTCCATATCTAAGGAAATAATTGCTGGTCTCCTCGAATAATGAACGGCGAACTGCGAACCGCGGTCTAACTTCATGAACGTACGTTATTCATCTTCTAATCAAAGATAGTATCCCTTATTTTTGACGCTATTATGTGGAATGTGCGGTAGAATAGAAGTTGTATACTGTCGTAAAACAGCTGAGATATATACCATACGACCTGCCAGGTCAAACTTCTTATTATCGTCTTATTCCATCGTGGTATCTCTCAGCGGCAAAAACTTGAGCTATTTCTTAAAGATGCGATAAGCCTCAAATCTAGGCTGGAATCGATGTCTCTCAAATTCCGCAAGAGTGACATTGCGACTGTTAAAAAATACAAAAGACATTGGACCACTACAAACTGAATTTGTGTCCACCATTCACGAGAAAATGGAAGGAATTGCTGTTTGAAAATATACGGCATGCCATGCCGTTTATTTTCCGACGGTCGTGTCAGCAAGCGTATGTTGCATTCTGACTGAGTATGCTCTGCCACTCTACCGAAAAGCAGGCACGAACTTATGACGTTACCCAATGGTTGCAGAAGTGCAGCATTCAGATTCGTGAGCGTCGCTGTCATTCAAAAGTCATACAGTGACGACATTTTCCTTCCCGCGCACTTCAAATTTCTCTGACAAGATATTCTTGCATTCGTTGTATATGGCAATCGCACTATCAACAGATTTAATACGTATGATTCTTCAACAAACTTCGCTGCTGAAAAACGCACAGGGGAGAACGATTTTGAGGCTGATTATATCTTCAAATTTATCTTACAGGTATGGTATGACTCCAGCTATAAATTAGTCCGCTACGACTACAAGAATACGGCCGCTATTCCTCCTTACTATAGCACGAATCCCATTTCTGAAATACACGACTATAACACAGGTAAGGACTGCAGTGATAAAGGATGCATCTCTCTTCGGCAAACACTGTCTATCCGTCTGGCGACCAAAATTCCGTCCGAAATATTTCGTTAAAAGATAATTAACAGAAGAAAAATTCAGTTCTATACGTTCCTGCTGTGACGCGATCCTCTCGAACGGAACCGCAGCAGAAATCCCCCATGATACCTCAGGTTCTAAACAGGATCCCTCGGGTTTAGTCGGTTTAAAAATTTACTACTTCATCAAATACCTGCTCTGAAAAGACATGTAAACACATGAAAAATGACATCGAACGCCGAGAAGGATACGACTGTGGGAGTGTTGAAAATTGGGGTCTTCATAACCCAGAACCGGATCTTGTCCAGCGAGAGTGGAACGAGATCTGTATTGTCTGTTCGACGAATTGATGTATTATCATTATAATTGTCAGGTGTGGCCTACGTTATTGACAAAGTCAGCGGGAATTGTACAATAACCAGCGTAGAAAACAACACATTTGATGTTTCGCTAACCTACAGCCAACATACACAGAACCCACAGTATACAGAACAGATGCGGTCATCACTGGGATTGTTCTACCTGGATAACACCTATTCCTACGAGGGAACGGTACGATGTCACACATTTAATTTGATCAGTGGTATTATGGGATAGTATTGATTCTGATGCATTCAATGCATTCTAATGTTCTGATTCCAACGCAGGAATAATACAAACGTAGTTCATATGTACCATAAGCTGACTCAGGTTTGTAAAGTTACCAGGGCAAAATATATTTGAACAAGTTTGAAGGGTAGGCCGTTATAAATAATGAGCAATTCTAATAAGTGGGAATGTTTTGGTTACAGAGAACTATCAGCGGAATGCTATGTGATGTGTTCATATCCTGGCGAACCGACTTCAATCTTGGAGATGGATCAGCCGTGATGAACACTACATTCCAGTATTACTTCTTATCAGTGAGTAGAAATCCTTTTCATCGGAATGAGTCCTAGCCAAAGTAATTTTCAGAAACTATTGTGCGCAATTCGGCGGGTCGTTAGCTATCTATTGACGGATTGGATCGATACATTCTTGCATTCTTGCATTTAGCATGTTTACCCAATGTTGAGGAGTTTTTTCCATCAGATGTTCTCGATGCTCATCCATTTACAACGGATGAGGTTTTTTCAAACCGGTAGTCTTGTAGCGAACACCAAGACTACCGGTCTGCTACCACCTATTTTGGGAGGTCCGCTGGTCGAGTGGCGTAGATCGCCAACATATAGTGCTGGCGATTAGGTGCCTTACTCTGGGGGTCGCTGGTTCGAATCTCGCTCGGGACTCGACCAATTTTCTGCACTAGGATCTGTGCTATACAGGGTGAGTAAAAAAAGATGTCCACCTGTGGCCTGGGTTTGTTCATTTATTCATATGAAGTTATAATTTATTGTGTATATGAATATAACACATGGAAGGGTACTTCATCTGTTCGCTATATTCAACCATGGTATGTTTTATTCATAGAATGAAATATACATATATTGGGTATATACCGACAGCGCTCACGAAAGGAAACTGCATTCTCTCCATAACGCAGAAATGAGTGAACCCAGCCGTTGATGAAGGAGCAGAAATGAGAGTCTTCGTATACATATCAAGCCTAGTAGCATTTGCTAGATCCTGTGTTAAATGTGACGATTTTAATCAACGTTACAAAACATTGTTGCGGAAACTTATAAAACAAGGCTACACCACCAAGCGCCTCCAATCAAAGTTTTTCAAAGTTGGCGATACATATCGCATGCTGATAGCAAAATACGAGCGTAGCGTGCAATATCTATGGCGTTACGTTTCGTGACTTGTGTCTAATTCCGCTTAACCTGGGGCTAGGGGCCGTATGAACCCATGTACTTCAAGATCATCATGGTACTAATATGAACCATCGCAATCAAAGCGTGACTGAGATACATCATTCTTTAGATGACGACTTTACAACGAATATTATGGATTAAGAATACTGATCAGCGATACGGATTTGATATTTTTGAAACATCGTGATGTTTTGCCGGCATCATTGGCACTGTTGACCGCTTCTCTCTTGCAGGAAACAAGCCTATATTTATGTATGCTATGATTATCTTTTTGAATTTGGTGCTAATACTGTTATATGGAATATGGAATAGGTCTTTGAATTATGGACGCGGATATTCTCTAATGGACCAGGCGCTTGTAATTCAACGTTTATCTATTCTCAGATATTGGTATATATACATCATCTGTATATTTCTGTCCATAAATAAAACAAACAATGGATGGATATAGCACAGAGAGGGATTACTCTTCGTTGTGTTATATTCATATACACTATAAATGATATCATCAAATGAATAAATTAACAAAACCACAGGTGGGCATTTTTTTTACTCACCCTGTACTAAGATAGTGTAATCCCAAAATAACGAAAACACTGTTATACGATCACTTTCTAAATGACAAAAAATATCTTCTTATATAATATTAACACCAAAAAATTTAATATCCACAAAGCAATACAAAGATGCCTCATTTCTTTTATATCACTTCTGGATTGACCCGTCATCAAAGATTCTTTATAATGTTAGACGAGGGATAATCGTATTTTTTTCACCTGTGTTATATATTTTTTCAGGATACTTGGACGGAAATTGCCGAGCCTGGTACTGCCGTAGGCACTTCTGTACCCGTCCGACTGGAGATCAGCACTCTAGAGGTATGTTGCCTTTAAATTTTACCATATCACGTGTTCTTTACAATTTCGTAATGGCCCAACGAATTTCAAGTCTCTAAGCCACACCTGCTCTCCCTCAACCAGAACTGTATTATACACTGTCAACGATATTAACGTGCCGACCCCGACGACACATTTCAGCACCAAATAATGCAAACCCTAGCTTTGTTACCACATTTACACTCGTACAATACTGAGACACATTATCCATGTGCGGTAGCACGCCAGGCTCTGCCCTCATCCCTATGCACGATTACCATTCTGAGGTAACGATTGCGATGATTTTCATCGCGAATGCTCGAAAGTTATTGCCCGTGAAATACCGGTACTTAGTATTCAGCCTCCGGGAAAAATCCACCAGCGCGATCCAGCTCACAATATATCAACACTGTTGTCTCTCTCACCTTACTCCTCCTATGTAAAAATCAGTTTATTGATATCACACATTTTGAGTATATATTTCATATACTAGTCCGCTGAAGTTGTTTGTACAATGTGCTTCAGGTAGAAATCAATGACATGCTGGCGTGGCGGAAGCATTTTGGAATTGGTCCGATCAAAGGAAGTAGTGCCCATTTGGGGGAGGTCATGGTTGGCTTAATACCACATAATAAGTACGGAACAGAGAGTATTTCGTTTATTAAACAGGAACATATCCTGGTAACATGTCTGGAAATTATTGCCAGAACATGGTCAGGGTGGTCGAGGCGATTTCACAGTACATGACACAGAGACGAAACAGGCCACTAAAATTTCATTTATGATTCATATCAAATGGGTTTCAGGTGTCTCAGGGAACAACCCCAACACTATACTTATATAGATGTGTGGTATGTCGCCTTAGGTCTTATCACGTTTACTACATAAAACAGCGACAGAAGCAAGATACAGAAAGTGACAATCGAATATTATGAAATTCGTATTGGTTAACTGTATGCGTAGTAATACCATTTGCAGCGTGTTACCTCTTCCAACACCAGAATTTGGAGCATGAAAATCGGTTACAGCAGAGAGCTAGGTATTGAAATTACCCCTTGATGCAAAATGTCAGTTCGCTCACAGCTGAATGTGGGAAATCCACAGGTTTCTAACATTGTCCTCTTATGCTTTTAGAATATAGTCGGCGATAGGGCCTGAATATGCCTTCATGTACATAGCTGTCCATTGAAACGGAGTTGTAACGCAAATATTGTATACTGTATACTGTAATAGCTGTATACTATCATGACTAATGCAGGAGGAGGGGGACTTCGAAGATATTTTCCCTACCTGGCCTGGGGGGTGAGGGGGGGGGAGGCGCTTTCCGCCCCCTTTCTGGTTTTTTGCTCTTATCGCCGGACCGACCAAAAATAGAGAACTGAGTCTCCGTGACTTTGTAGATTATCACATTGAGGTCATTTGCATGACCCCCGCGTCGGGGATCATGGGTAAATTCAAAATGTGGTGTACCAGAAAAGTTATTTTTTCGTCAGATTTCATCAAAATTTGTGCTTTTCTGCATGGAAAAGTGGACAAAACCTATCTTATTTCATGTCAGGTTATTTTTTTTGCGTAGAAAACACATAAATAAAAAAATCGAAAAATCTGACCGAAAAATCGTCCAAAATGCCTTTTTTGAAAATGACGTCACTGTGACGTCATCATGACTGTGGCATTTTCTTGTAGAGCTTGATCCAAAGATATAGTGTGGTAAGTTTCAGTCCTCTAGACTTAGGGATAGCAAAATATATAGGGGGCACTTCCCCCAGGCTGCGGTACACCCCAAATTGCTCAGACCAGATATGGTTAGGGAAAAGCATTTTTTAAGATCAATATTTCGACAGGTCGTCGTCAGGTTTACAACAGGTTCCATGTGTATATATAAGTTCTACAGATGAACACTCTTCCAATTCCTTTCATTGGCTAGTACATTTTCCTTGATCAAAACATTACTCACTGTAGAGTATGTCTGACTGGCTGATTATCTTTGAACTATTCTGTAAAATTTATTTATACACATGGAGCCTGTCGTGAACTACCATTCCTGACGATGACATCATAAATATAACTCGAACTAATGATCTACAAAATGCTTTTCTCTAATATTTTCGGAGTCACCCTCCTCCTGTATTTTGCCAAGTTAATCAGTGGATCCCAACGCTATAATGACTATGGATAAATGTCCATAACCTATCCTATCTAAAAATATTCTGAAGTGGCGGTATCATCTTCCGATTGATATGAACAATAGGAACAGTGGAGTTTTATCAGTTTCTTCCAACTGTGGATCACGTCGCATAGCCGTTCGATATTCCAATGTTTACGGAATATATGATCTTGCAAATTTTAATGTATGACCATGAAGTGGAAGAAGTGAGACATCATGATGTCTTGCCGAAATCATTGGTTGTCTCTATCTTGCAGGAAGCCACCCTATTTTATGTATACTATGATTTATTTTTTTAATTTGGTGCTACTTCTGTTATATGAATTAGGTTTTTGGATTATGGACGCGAAAATTCTTTAATGAACGACGGCTGAATAATGAATGACGGACTAGACGCTTGTATTGTATGCATATTTATCCATATTTCGGGATGTCCGAAAAAGAGAGAGAATTAGGATTTAATGTCGCGTTCAGCAAAATTTCAGCTATATAGCGACGATCAAACAAAATTCTAAGTACTCTAACTTAGTAATCCAACGCATTAACACCTACATTAACACTTATGTAACAGCCCGATTTCTCTCAAATAACCCAAGACGCAGTCCTCTCTCACCCGACTAAAACGATCTTCCAAAGTAGTCGCTCGATAAAAAGCATCTCTTACAATCTTAAAATCTATGCATTCGATAAGAATATGATTCACCGTGAGATCTTCATGGCATGGAACACACCTTGGGACTGGCTCTTTTTTTTAGTAAATGTTCGTGAGTTAATCGAGTATGGCCGATTCTACATCGCCTGATCATGATGTCAGGAATATAATATTTCATTTTGTGTTGACATGTGCTTAGGGTTTCCTTGCGGTTTACAATTTCTATGACTTTGACGAGGAACATCCAAGTCTAGACAACTTTGACATCACACCATGTTATAGCGACGACTCTACGGTGGACGTGCAGATCATCTTCCCCGGTACAGTAAACCACTTAACATTCGAATGCAAATTTTCTATGGATATGCACCCAGCATTTTCCAGTGATAGTGATCATGTATAAATGATCTATAGGCAGCCTTTTATAATCAGTCATGGAACCAACTTACAGAACTTTATGAAAATTATGATCTTGTTAAGTTATAATCTACAAATGGCTATATCTCTGAGAAGTTATAATTTGTGAGGCTCATTTGACCACAAAATGTTTGTAAACGGAAATGCCACGAACGCTTGACCAATGCAAACATGGCAAGGTTACCCTCAGAAGATTGAATTTCGCCATAAATGTTATGTCAACATTTCATCAGTAGAGTACCTGATAAGGCTATATAATGTCAATTTGCACAGTAAGCAAAAATGAGTGGCTTTTCAAATACGAGTTTGACCTTAAGTGATACCTACTTATTCGACATCAATGTCTTGGCTTTCCAGAAAAACTATACATAATTGAGGGGAAATATGGAATGCAAGGATATAAGCTGATAAGTAATACACGCATCTAGGTTATAATCTCTAGTTTATGTCAGATATATGAATTACGACATACATTTGGATGCTTGAAGGTTGTTAATCATAGTAAAGGGCTATGTTAATTGAAATAACACAGCTCATTACACACTATGACTTCACTACTGGTCATAATATTATTGTAGAGGTTATAATTTTATAATTGTATAACATTTGTATGTTGGTCACCTAACTGATTATTATCCCGTGATACTCATGTGATATAAAAAATCCGAACCATCGGGTCTAACACTGTAGATTTAAATAATATTCAAAATATAACTTTATAATCGTAAGTCTACTAATGACAGATAGTTTGTTAAAAGTCAATTTGGGTGATTTGATTTTAACGAAAATCTTAGTTGCTTGTTTTTTTTTCGTGAAACAGTAAGAAGTGAAATTTAATGTTTGATGAACACTGACCTCGTAATCAGCTTTTGAAAATCTGCGCATGATCGGAAGGAGAGTCATCGAGTTATATTCGTGAAATTGCAAAAGTGGGTTCATTTTCAGTGTTGTCCTTTATATGTCTTCATTATTCGATCGGTTGATATAACGTCATACAAAAAAGTAGTTCAATTTATAATAGTGACTTGAAATTGTGGAGTAGAGCTGCCCACCGAATGCGTAATCGATATTAAAAATATTTTATTATTTCGACTTTTTAGGAAGCTACCGTATCGTTAGAAGGAACATGAAATACTTCGAATTAATGACTCGTGTGAAAATAAGCTCGGTTGCTGAGATATCGCCGATCCGTGTTCAGCGTTCATCCATCAAGCATGTCGGCAGGATTATAATCTATTATGCGACACTTTTAGAAAGAGCCCCGAACCAAGGTAAGGCTATCGAGTATTTATATTAAATTAACGAAAACAATATTGAAAGTGCCAATAGTTTTCTCAACCGAATTTATTAAGTTTGTTCCACAAGATATCGGAACAGACGCAAAAACAAACATGAACATCTCAATTTTCTATTTCTGATTATCGTTCTCTACTTTTGGGCGAGATTAACTGCAATACATACACTTATACACGGATATATATCAGTGCTTATACATGTACCTGTCGTATAGCACTACCATACTATATTTTAGCTGTACATAGACTAAGTTATTCAAAAGCGCCGCTATTTAAATTTAAATATTCAAAATAAACTAACATGCAATAGACCACGGTAAGTCAATATAGACTGGGGGGACAAAATTACTTCTTCGAATCATTGATAGTACGGCCTATACATATTTATTTCGGAACACAATCGCATCTGCACACTGCGTTTCTTATATGAGACTATAGAAAGATGTGGTACAGACTTCATATTTAGTGTCCTGCCCACTGAAGATGGAATTACAAATTTTCCATATTCATTTTGCTAATTCGCTACCTCTCAACAGAACGGCAAAATATGTTGTCACTATGAACCTGTGGGATCTATATGTATAAACATATGGTGCTACCATGCAGCCTCATATTGATATGTTGGATTCTTTTAAATATTGTATACTTGAAAATAAAAAAATGGATTTGTCAAAAACGAAACAATGGTCGGCAAATTCAAGCAAACTTACACACACACTGCACCTCAGTTTACACGTTCAGTATACGTTGCCCAAACTATTAGATCCCCGTGGAAAGATTTGCACACCGTGTTACAGCAGTGAGAAAGAGCTGAAAATTGACGCCACACTTTCTGTTCACCAGAGTTAGTTGTCATATTTGTACCCAGGAGCCTGCTCCAATCCGATCACCAGAGTGTTACGAAACACCCTCTAATGATTAATCTGTTATGCCCTGCATTTATGACGACTTTTCTACGATCTATATTCAGCAGAGATGCAGAGATACCTAGATGCGCAGTGGAAGATGCAAACGTAAACGGAAGCTCTCGTAACAAGAGAATACCAAAATATATAGATTACAAATACTAGATTTTGTGACAATACGAGATTCTGATACGGTTTAATATAGTATACGAGTTATTATATATAATAGAAATATAAAGTTACTTACAGATGAACGGCTTATAGGTCATGCCCAGGTAATATGTATACTTGCAATTGTCTTATCTATCTAGTTTTCGAGGCCGAATTCCAAAGGAATACACGTCTGATCCGTTCGGTTTCCGAGGCCGAACTATATCAAAAGTTAGATTAAAACTCACGGTTCAACTTGCGATCGTGTAACTTAATGAATGTTTTTGATTGGATAAGACTTGATTGACAGACCGACCTGTTCCTCTTGGGCGTGACAAATAGCATGTAACCTGTAAGCATGTGTACAAGAACAGCGGGCATGTCTGCACGCATGATTGATTATAGTTTCGGATCTTACATGTTATGGTGTCTAATTATATTAAGAACTGTTAAATAAAGAATTACACATGTTTCAGTGTTAAATGAACTCTTGTTACAAGAGTCAGATTACCTACATGTCCATATGTCATCACATACGTGAAATGCATCGTGGCAACATATGTTGCCACACGTACCCCGTGCATAGCGCCACCAATCGGCTTTCCAATGAACTGCAAGTGGCAACATTAGGCCACTGCGAATTTGAGGGGGTAGGTCTATTATATTTTTTCTAGAAGGGCAGAATACGATGGCGACATATGTTGCCAGTATGCAAGAAAGGGTTAAGGGAGTGTCAATTATCCATAATACTTCATTTTCTGGAGATGATTTGGTGGGTTTATTCGGTTACCAAGACCCCAAAAATATAAATACTACTTCTGCACATTCCTGCTCTGAAAATATATTCCATGCAGTATGCGAACACATGAAAATAGTAACAACCCCCGACTTCATGGGAAAGGTCGCGACTGCGAGAGTGTTGAAAATTGGGGCCCAGCTTGAGCGAAACGAGGTTTATAATGTCTGTTCGACGAATAGTGTATTCTCAAGTACAGGACTTCACCTTCTCTCTCAGATATATGTTTTGTCTTCCAGCCAAATTCCACAAGTACAGCGGGCAAGTTTTAGAGAACAACAACGACAAATCCGTACCAAGTGTAGCAGATCCTGACAACTGTGCCTACTACTGTCTCAGTGAAGATTCTTTCAATTGTAAGAGTTTCGATATATGTCCACAGAAAAGCATATGTTATCTCAGCAAAATATCATCGGACGATGGAACACGTGTGGCTAACGATTACTGTGATCATTACACGAGTAAGTATGGCCATGAATTCGGAAATGCTTTTACGTCTTTCAGGCTGCTAGTATAGGCGCTGAAGTATTTTGATTTTCACAAGGACTAGATTCCGACGGCTTCAAACAAAATCTGTTTCTAATCTTGATGCATGAAATTCTTTGCCGACGACAGAACCTTACCGGGCGTCGAAACTGATGACTATGCATTTTACCAAATACGATGGCTTATACAGACTCATATCAGCTATAACAGTTACAATTCTCCTGTAAACCAGTTATTCTCGTCCCATTCATAAATGCATCACATAGGAGGTGTATTTTATTCATCGATAATTCTTTTATATTTTTTTTCTGTTTGTCTTGCAAAAATGGCCGTTGTGAGCAGCTCAGCTGTCCCCCCCCTGGAGGAACTGTCCTCTGTGCATGCTTTGAATACATGCGCAAAATCCGACATTCAATCCCCCCAAGAACCAAACGCGCTTACAATTGAGGCATATATACATACACAAGCTAGATTCTTTCAATGGAGTAGCGGTCAACAGTTTTCAATGATTGTCATATTATCGTATCGTACAAAAACAAGAAGTCATATGATTTCACAGACAAATATACTGACTGCATTTTTCTAAAACATTGCAAGAACCAGAGGTGATCCCTATGCCAGCCACGCTTTTATTGTAGATTTTCATGTGGACATATTGAACGACATGACTAAACCTCATGTCGTTGAGGAGTAGTCTTTTATTTAAAAGGATGTCCAAGCGGGTTGTTCGAGTGTATCGTATCGTAAAAAAACAAGAGGTCATATGATTCCGAAGACAAATATACTGACTGCATATTTCTAAAACATTGCAAGAACCAGAGGTGACCCCTATGCCAGCCACGCTTTTATTGTAGATGTTCATGTGGACATATTGAATGACATGACTACACCGCATATCGTTGAGCAGTAGTCTTTTATTCAAAAGGATGTCCAAGCTGGTTGTTCGAGTGCACCGTAAGCCTTCTTTAGATGACGACGTTACAACGAATATTCTGGATTAAGAATACTGATCAGCGATACGGATTTGATATTTTTGGAACAACATGATGTCTTGCCGGCATCATTGAACACTGTTGACCGCTTCTCTCTTGCAGGAAACAAGCCTATGTTTTTGTATACTATGATTGTCTTTTTGAATTTGGTGCTAATACTGTTATATGGAAAATGGAATAGGTCTTTGGATTATGGACGCGGATATTCTCTAATGGACGACGGCTGGATTATGAATGACGGACTAGACGCTTGTAATTAAGGTGAAGAGACGCACCATCAAACACACGTCCTAGTGCATTTCAAATAGAGGGAAGTCAAATTCGTATAACTAATCCAATCTTGATATTTTGAAAGTATATGTTGATTGTTAAACAAATAAACACAATTTTGTTTAAATATGACAAAGTTTATTGCCGTAGTGCAATTTCCCTATCATTTCTGTGTTAAGCATTAGCTGATACGATGAACGTCGAATCTTATTTCATTTTTCTACTTTGTACAACAGTGCTAAGTTATATAAACAGTTTCAATAAAAGTTTATGTTGAACAAAGAAATGTGGGTCTCCACCGTAAGATATGTTATCCCAAATCGATTCGAAGGCTGACCTCTCGGTAATGGTTACTATGAAAAACACATACAGAGCGACATATACCATATCGGGGAAAACTATAAAATCGGGAGACAGATTTAATATAGGTAGCCGTATTTTTCCATGTTGAACGGGTGGTCACACCAGTCTTACAGGGAATACCAAGGAAAAAAATTATTTTAAAGGACGGGAGAAATCTGTGATTGTTATTTTTATAGTGTGAATTTTCGGTGTTGTTCATTTGATTAAAATAATTCTACAGGTTGCTGAAATATTAATGTTTAGTTTAGTGTGCGTATGATGCTATAGATTGGCAAAACGTATTCCAGTGATAGCTCCTCATGTTTGGTTTACCTGGGGACATCACCACAACCCATGTGGATTAAATCCTTGAATCATAGATTCACAGAAATGCGAAAAGCACCATGTTAGTCAGAATTTAAGCACTTTTCTTCTCCTAAACCTGGGGTTTCCCTTCAAATACTGATACTTGCTGAATCAAAACTTGCTCGTTGTCTTGTCGGAGGTTACATGATTTTTGTTTCATTCTATCTCAGGAAATATTGGTGGCGATTACGCTAATGAGCCAGCGCTGGCTGATACGTTAGCTGCTTTGAAAGACATCGTATATCGGAACTTGCTCTCAGTGGACATACCTCTAGGGAATGCGCAGGTACTGTATAGTTCAACCATGGACACTATAATAAATATTATAGGGTCTCTGGTTCAACCATTTCCACGAAATTCATTTGGAAACTCACAAATATTTATCAGATCCGTATTGAAGATGAACACGGTAAACTAATAATTCCTGGTCATAATCAACACATTATGATTTGGTATGGCTGACTGTGTGAAGTGAGTTGTAATACTCTTACGTGATTGAAGGCCACCTTATTCGCCATGAATGGTGAATGATGACACGAGCTTACGCCAATAAAATACAAGGCGGTTGTAACTATTAATTGCAAGATGTCAAATGACGCCCCAATCCATGATAATTAGCGGGAAGAGATGGAAGAGTGGCGAATGCAGCATAAACTTTTCTGAGACATATAGACTAAATTTTGAAGAATGAATGTGCCGTACTAAGGCAATTGTGTTTGTGATTTAGGTATACACCACCCAAATCAACGATGAATCTACATGCTTAAGAGATGGTGTTTGTCGGGAATGGAACAGTGAACCATTCATGTCTAAACGTGCCTACATTAATATGGAAAAGTCTGTAGACTAAATTCGATATTTGTCCATCACGAAACCCATCACTCGTAAGAAAATTTCGATGGAGAATGTTGGATGGCATAATTAAAAGTGGTTTATCGCTTTTCATTCGAGAAATTCACTTTTGCTTTTAGTATTTTTTTAATTGACACTGACATTCATCGGGGAGATATCATTTAACAAGGATTGGATAAGTAGTGGATAGTTTACTCTGCCTCTACTTCGCAGGTGAGGACATACCGGGCTGTTCAAATACGGCAAAACGTTTTGAGATCAGATCTCGATGGCACGCAAAAGACTCAACTAACTGGCGGTAAGGTCTACAGACTTTCTGAATGGCGTATCTGATCATCTATATCCGTTATGTCGTCAACAAATGTTCATGTGAATTGATCAAACCTTTCGAATTTCAACCAAATTACATTTGAGTTGATGTGTTTGGTTGCTTCATTGAATGTGTTTATAAGTATAATTGTCCGAGTTATTTTTAGGCATGAGGGAATTCAGCTATAGACAATAAAAACTTGCTGAGATTTGGGAGATACCCTAGGCTAGTAAACGTTTGAATATTAACCCTTGTTAATGTGTCATTTAACCCTTTCAGCGGACAACATGAAACAGTTCTTTGCTCTGAGAAACCGCGCACTTCGTGGGAATGCAGACGATGTCATACGGGAAACTTCTGTAGATGACTGCGCTACTGCTTGTGTTACTGAGGACCTGTTTGTCTGCCAGTCGTTTGTATATCGGGACAGTAATGGAGACTGCCTTCTGAGCAAACTTCATCCTTCGGAGCACCGATCGTTAATAACAAGACAACGACTCAATGATCTCTATATCCGTAAGTAACCACCCCTGATGTCATTCTGCCGAAAGACGACACGGTACTCAGACGGTACAGACAATATGGAATCACCAGATTATGGCGAAAGTTAATGCACTGGGAATCGAGGCTGCCTTTGTAATAATAGTCCATAAGCCAGATACGTCGGCCGTATGGCAAGCCGTTTTACTTTTTATTCGGCATTTGCTGATATCATTAAATATTTGCTGGTATCTTCAAATGATTTGATGATATCATCAAATCAGTCGTTGATATCATCAAATGATTTGGTGATATCAGCAAATATTTGCTGATATCAGCAAATATTTGTTGATATCAGCAAATATTTGATGATATCAGTAAATCATTTCATGATATCAGCAAATATTTAATGATATCTCCAAATACTGAATAAAAAGTAAAACGGCTTGCCATACGGCCGCTACCACTTCGAGGGATGGCGGACATTGCCGAATGGTGGCAGAAAATGCACTATAGCTTTTCGAAAAGGTTCATCGATCATCAATGTTTTGCTATTGAAAGCCATTGTAACATGCATTTTGGTCTCATATCTAGTAATTTTCAGTAATATTGCTGATACAAGGCTTGTCAACCTCTATGCCTACCGCGTTACACATCTACATTGTATAAAGAGTGGTATATGTCAAACTACCAGTGAACTTGACTTCTCCTAAGTCTATTTCGTCTCGCACTGAAAAGTGGCAAGGTTCAAGATATGAGACTCGTATACTTGCTGATCACAGCAAGTGAAAAGAATTCCACAAGGGAAGTAATATCCATATATAACTGAAATAACTGGGAATGAATGGATTTTACAGATAAACAGAAAAAATGGATTTTTTTCTATAAAAAACATAAAAACGAGAGTCCGGTAACAACATGAATCAGGAATAGTAATGACAGAAATATCACTTGCGCTGGCCTTTTACATTAAATTATAATGTAATGAGCATATACTCATCAATGAGCATATGCCAGGTACTAAATCTACTAGATTTCTCAATCATGTTTCAATTATTTGTTAGTACGGTGGTATATTTGCTCAACACCAATTGGAGAACCATTGAGGTGAACATTAAAATGTGTGACATTACCGACAGACCGTCTCAAAAAAATGGCCGTATCAATCAAAGTATCAGTAGTATCACATTTAGATTTTATGGTTGTTCCCAACACTTACTTCAATAACGTTACAATAAGGGTGCGGGTTGCGAAAAGGAGTGAGTGAGTGAGTGGATATGATTTAACGGCGCTTTCAACTATATTTCAGTCATATCACGACGTTCGTTCCTATTTCTTTTCACACCCGGGAACCACACGGGTGGGGTCCTATCCCTTTTACACCCGGGAAACCCACGGGTGCCTCAGTTAGCCTCCTCTTACGACAAGCTGTCTGAGGAGCTGAGGCCTATTCTTACCATGACTTGCGGTGTGCACAACGACATCCCAGGTCAATCCCTGGAAGCCCCACCGGGCTGAGGTTGAAAAGTCATCCATTACCAATTGTCCAAGAGAAATGTGTTGACGTTTAGCACTGATGTCCCGTGGATTTTGCCCAGTCTCGGCAACCAGAACAACATTTAGAAAAACTCAGGCAGTGTCTTCTCTAGTTCATAATAACTATGCCAAATATCGAAACCCGACGATGAATAGTTTTCCAGAAAATTACGGTTTTACTTATAAAACTGGAGAAAGTCATGGAATTAAAGCGATGAACGGATCGAAGGCTATTAACTGATAGTGATGGTGCTTGCAGTGTTTGTGGGGGACAAGCGTGAATGGCCAGCTTGGAGGTCTCCACTCTATCTGGCGAAATGTTAGCCTTTCAAGATTTTGAAGCTCAAATTGAACCTATATAAGCAACCATGTCTTCACGAAAATAATCTCACCTGGAGAAAAAATCTAGTTTTTCTAGTGTTTCATGCTGAGCCAAGAGTCATATGTGGGCAGATATCTCTGGAATATTGAAACAACCTTTCAAGTAAGATATTTGTCTCCATATATGATTCTCACATCACTTTTTTTCCATTCTTCACAGGTAATTATTTGTACAAGTTTACGAAAGTGCCAGGCACAGTCATGCTGGGACAATCTGATATCATCTATCAGAATATACCCTACCCCAACCAATGCGCACTTCTCTGTGTTGGCTTCAACGAATTCCCCTGTAAGTCATTCGAATTTTGCGGTGACGTGAATGCCTGTGTGATAGGGAGAACGCATATGCTGGATATTCCAGAAGCAAATGTTCAAGCAGACGCTGGCTGTGACCATTATTCCAGTAAGTATTCCATATATTATCATACAGATTTGCATGGTGTGGCTATTGATATAAGGTTTTGTCTGCGACATTCAACGAGTTCAAGATTTCCTGTGGGGAGGCTGAGCGGACGAATCCTGATGTCACCACTCGCAGCGTACAATGTGTCGCAGCGCACAATTTTTGGAATCTGGAATTATCTTCTACGATATAAATATGTTTGTAAATAGCAAAGGATGAGGATTTTTAAACAAATGATCTATATTGCAACACCACCGATAATCAATTTGGGAGTCGACTATCGACAGCCCCGGTTCCGGACTGATCTGTGTTTTTATTTTTATCGTAGGAACAGTTGATAAAATTGCAAATTTATGTCTTCCAACAGGCTGATCGCAGTTGCAGATTTTGAGCGCAAAATAGACCAGCATTACGTTAAAGCGATGGTCGGATTATTTGGCCATCAGCTATCGATTGGTTTCTTGTGCCATGCTGCGCGAATCTTCAGGACGACACGGAATTAGAAGAGCTCTCCCCTGAAGTTGACTATTAATGAATATTATTCGTGTATCAAGCTAAATTTGCAAGTCAGTTTTCTTAGAATGTAATGTATCTCAGTCGCGCTCTGATCGTGACATTTCATATGAGCACTATGAAGACCCTGGATCACATAGTGCATGTTTAACGCCCCGGAGTTCATAATCTCATACATGTAGGCCCCTTTTGCGTCAGAGATGCTGCACGTTGCGCTAGTATTAAGCAATGTAGCCGAGTTAACCTACATCTTTTGATTGAATCAACTTTTTCATCAGACAAAAGGGTTTGGCTCTGTATACTTGTTCCGTAAGTCATGTCAACAGTAGATCCTTCTATTTGGGAACGAGTTAGATGTTGTTGGATTATTACTGATTCCAATGAGTTCCTTTTAGAGACAAAGCCGCGAGAGCCGAAATTGAGCCACCTCAAATATTCAAAGGTGTTACTGTTAGAGTGCTGATCTTCGTTGTGTTTTATTGCAGGAAATTATTTGGACGACTTCAAATTCTTGAAAGGCAGAGAGGTTGCGTTGCAAAATAACTTAATTGTGGAAGATGTATCCCTGGCAAAATGCTCCCAGATTTGTGCGGACCAGGGAGACACCTGTTTGGGTTTTGACTTTTGTGGGAATGACTCCTACTGCAGACTGACGTCTGACAGCGTCAAAAATGTCGGACAAGTTACGATAGAGCCAAGCTCCTACTGTGACCATTACGGCAGTGAGTATTATAGTTAGTGCGCATTGTGGGCTGACATTTAAGTCAACATTCTCCGGTCACACGTCGAAGTATCCTTGATAGATCGGATCACCTACGCTCATACTAACCGCTTGTATCACTGACGTCCCTATTCTCCTTGTTTCCCTGCTGATTCACACGCATAGTTCGCGCCTCTTGGCCGTTAGGGGGGCACTCTATCTGGTTATCCAATCACCGTGCCGTAATAGCTCGGAGGTAACCAGATTCCTCATACTAACCAGGATTGGCTAACTACTTCACATGATGAAAATTACGTCACCTTCACATTCTCAACAGATATTCCTGATATTGATATCACGATTCTCACTTAAGTGGGAGGCATATCACTATTTTGACAGAAAGACTCCCTCTTACCTCATCGCTTCTAAACATTTTTTCCGTAATATTAAGTCAACATTCAATTCAAAATATGAAAAAAACTTGAGCGGTGTAGGTACCTTACCAATGTAGGCAACATGATCTCCTTATATACTTATGTTGATGAAGCGTGGTCAGTGGGATTTAAAAAAAAATAGCGACTGTGTTAATTATTTGAAGGGATTAGTGAACAAATTTTTGCACTCAGTTGACGAAAAATAACGACAATGGAGGAAGTTATCCAAAAATTTATTCACTCTTAACCCTGAAATTAAAATTATTATTATGAGTTGTTTTACCGTTTATTATTATTTTTGCCGTTAACGTCATGTGAACGTTTAACAAGAGAGACAACTCATATTACTTCGTTTCACAGTTTATTGCGAAGAAATATTTCATTAGTTTCTCGCGTTTTCCCACACAGTTATCACTCAGTAGATGTCATATACTTCGGGTAGTTTAGTACTGTTACCGAGAGACTAATCTGTGCAGCTTAGCGCCGTCATTTGATGGAAACAGTTTATCGTGACTGGCCGAAAAAATTCTCACTCACCGAGAGAAAAGTTGGCGGATGCCCGGATCATTGTTGCCATGATAAACAAAGCGAACCGAGATTCTTCCATAAGGGTGATATTCATTGGCCATCGGCCTTTGGCCTGTGCAGAGCGCCCCCTGACGGCACAGTGACTTGAGTAGCAGGGGGTGTCTTCGTCGATGTTGTTGTTGTTGTGATTATATATATAATTTTTGTAAGAATATATTTATTTCCCACCTTTTCATACACCACAATGACAGTAGATGTCATAAAAATGCTTTATATACGCCCTAAATCGATCTACATACCCCTCCTTTACTAGATCTCCATCTCTAATAACAAGTGTGGTAACTTCTATGTTAAAGCCGTATACCGACTTTCGCCACGAATCTTGGTACACGGGTAATTCGGGTGTCTGCAGACAACCAACAGTAAATGGATGAGCAGACGTGAACTATGGTGAAAACTCAACGGGCGTGGAGAATTCCATGAGGTAAGTTCTCCTGCATTCGAAGCTTTTCGGCCTCGATTTCAAAAGTCTTCGGAAGTCTTTTATCAGTTACTGGAAAACCGCCATATCGTGGAGAATGTATTACTGGGGACCGTATACCGGGATTCGTGGCGAATTCTTTAACATAGAAGTTACCACACTTGTTATTAGAGATGGAGATCTAGTAGAGGAGGGGTATCTAGATCGATTTAGGGCGTATATAAAGCATTTTTATGACATCTACTGTCATTGTGGTGTATGAAAAGATGGGAAATAAATATATTCTTGCAAAAAAAATATATATATAATCACAACAACAACAACATCGACGAAGACACCCCCTGCTACTCAAGTCACTGTGCCTGACGGTCAAGAAGCGCGAAATATGCGGTGTGAATTGGCGAGGAAACAAGGAGAGTAGGGACGTCAGTGATACAAGCTGTTAGTATGAACGTACGGATCACCTAAAGCATTCAAAATCCGCAGTGTAAATTTTATCTACAGACAAGAGATGAACCAATCAGAACATGCCAAATGACTGTCATCCTCGCGAGCCAGTATATCGATCGAACTGTTGGGATCGATACACTGGCTTGGTTAGTTAACCATACGAGTTCTGGATATAAATAGATCAAGGGGTTTCCCCTGAATAAAACCAATCAGTGAACGCACTAAGCTAGTTGATTAGGCCAATCCGCTGCAAGGTATGAGATGTGACAGGTTTCAATTTCATCGCGGGCCAAACTGCTTTGATGTCAAGCGGAAATCGACATCGGAAGTCAAAGCAAAAATGCAGGTTGGGGATATCGACATGCAAATTCAAAACAAGCGCGGGTGATGAAATGTACGAGATATATAATAGAGGCGTCGACTCAAGAACTCATTCGAATCACCAAAAATGTCCAGGTAAACCCTCATGTGATGATCACAGGCCCGCAAAACAAGAGTTTCGTTCTCAATTCTGATTGGTCAGTCGCGACAGCTGACCAGTGCGTGACCTCTCTTGCTGGAGGCGTATCACGACTGACCAATCAGAATTGAGAACGAAGCCCGCCATAATCTAACTGTTCCTAGATGGATGGACACTTACGTTGGATTTTGAATCGCCTGGCAAAGGTAAAAAATTGCACAAATTTACTAATTTGACGATGGGAATATATAAAGTGATACTTGTAGAATATGCTGATGTATTTTGTTTGGCGGTAAACCGTTTATTTCTCGATTCACCCAAAGTCCGTTTCTCACCTTGATGTTGATTTATATAAAGCATGGGGTTATATATAGAGACCCCATATTTCGACACTTCACCCTAATACCACCGCCCACACCCCCCAAAACTCTTGTTTTGTGGGCCTGTGGTGAGGATTTAGGATTTACCTGGACTTGTGAAGATGAATGACTGTGTGCAGGGTGACGTTTTCCCTCTGCAGTTACGCCATGCATCCTGTGACGGTAGTTGTGGCCAGATAGATAGGACAGCCAATCAATAGCCCTCTCACAACGCATTTCGAAATTTATAAATTCTTCTGAATAGAACAGAACAGCCTTGATTTATCAAGGCTAATTCGAAGTGTGAATGAAGAAGTGGATTGTGTATGAAGATGCCTGCTCGCCGAGTGAGTGAGTGAGTAGGATTTAACGTTGCTTTCAACATTGTTTGAGGCATATCACGACGGCGCCTACATTGTGAACTGCCAGTAATTCGTGCAAACGATATTTTGACAACAAATACATTAAGTTAGTTTATGCATCGAGATATTATCTATCCATTCGAAGAATTTCGCATATCGAGTACACTAACATATTACTTGTGCCATTGAGGAATAATGTTTGGTCAAACATAGATAGTTTAAAACTAATGACAGACTTGGCATGTGAAGATAGTGCTGAAATTTTATGTAATGGAAACTTTGAAAAAAAATTCTTCAAAATTAATATCTTTTGTAAAAGTTTAATATAACATATGTGCTTTAATATTTCATCCAGATGATCTCATAAGTGCGCAACATGTGAGCTTGCTGTGAGTTGGCACTGTCTCTGAGTCTTTCTTAGGGGGAAACAATCCTCTGATAACAATATCATGTCCTATTAACTGACAGTTCGTCCGGGTATTTTCAGGTACATACATCTCTATTAATAATGTTCAATTTTCTTTCCCGACGCGTGATAGGACAGTATTACTCTGATGGTTCTAAAGTAACTGCGCATTCAGTCCAGAATATCCAAGATAGCAACCTCAAATATACGAAAGGTAGGTAAAACAGTCATTTCAATTCAAGCTATATGGGAACCCTTTGTCGAGTTGAAATCGTATGGCTTGCTGCGGTTGCCATAAAAAATAACAACGCAACTGAATAATACCAACGTCTCGCGTCAAAAATTGTGGTGAATATTTTAATATTGCAAAATTATTTAGATAGTAGTTTACTGTATTATGACCAGATTGAACATATCTACCTGCATTTCCCATGAAAACAACACTTTTAAATATATCCACTTATTTTCGATATGGGTTCAGAAATTATAAGGATATGACGCCTACATTTGGACGTGATCAAACCCCATATCCGATTTGACAGTATTGGCTGAATGGATTTAGACATACTAATTCTTTAAACTTTCTATTTCAGGTGCTATGACGGGTCTAGCATTCGCGATGCTATTTGTCGGGATCATCTTGACTGTAGTTATCGCGTTTCTTGTGGGGAAATTCAAGGGAGCAAGCGCATACAATGTGCAAGAGGTTAGCCATAAGCCTATGTAATTTAAATGTCCGTGCAAGTCTTGTGTCAGAATGTAGGGAACAAGATGAACAATACGGGAGCCAGCCATAGGCACATATGACTTGCAGACCACCATTTCAGCCTATTGTATGGTGGATTTCCTAGTTTTTCAGAAATCGGTGCGCTGTGTTTTGTAAATAAAAACAGTTCAGCTCAACGAAATGTTATTTTAAACATTGTACAGTGATGTATATGTTTAACACATACAACGTGTGATATTTAATATTGCAAGTCCTTTTACACGGAGTTTCTCGACGATGCGGATAAGGGTGCACGTCGTCTACAATGTGTTACACACCATTTTTAACAGATATCGCCAATGGGCCCCAACTTTTCAGGACCACACATATATATACTATGAAAGGGTCATCACCATGCATTGACCTCCTCATTCGATTGATGACTTGAAATAATTAACATATTATTGGATGTAAGATGTGTCTGACATCACTATCTCATACATGAAAAGTCATAATTTCTTACCATATCAACATTTTGCTGCACATATTAAGATAATTAGTGCAACAAAGTGGGCAGTAATTTACTGTAAATTGTACATTGAATATTATGAACTGGTATTTAATGTAATCATCATAGAAATTTAGTGAACATTCGTAATATTTAGTTGTATGGCTGCACAAACTGAGCACACTGCATCTTGGTTCTCAAAGAGATTACACTGTTCTCGACTACGCACTCCGTTTTCAGTTATCACGAAAGGGAAATATTCTGAAAAATACCTCATAAATCATGTAAATAAAACAAGGTTACGGACATTTAAAATAGAAAAAAAAACATTTACGTACTCTAGTGGTTAGGCTGAATTGTAATTTGTACAACTCTGCAGTTTACAGTCAAGTACTTAATTATCAACCTCTGCAGTATGTTCCTCTGTTCCCATTCATGTTAAATGATGGAGACAGTTGAGGATAGAGGACGCCAAGGGTAATAGCTTGAAGGGCATGAAGAGCATTGAAGCATGAAATGTTTGACTTGAGGAAAAGGGTTACTGGGTGTACTGTTAGTGTTGGGTAAATTTTTGGTTTAGTTTTAGGGAGTATGTGTTGAAACATAGAGACACAGGGGGCTGGGAACGGCAATGCCTGTTAGATTGGCCAACTTGCTACACTAAAGTACAGTCAATCATCGTAATTTGGATATCAACATTTTCATTGTATGATCTCGGGAAGTTGAAATATTGAACCGAAGTGGTTCCACAATAAATCAGATCGGTTCCATGTGGAACCAAACAGATTTTCCTGGTTGAATGTTTGAAATCCGTCTGTGCAACAGGATGAACGCATCTAGTTTCATATAGAACCAAATATTCTAAGAGTGAACTCATCACTTATATCTATACCACGCCCTGCTCATGTTAAATAAAATCGTTACTAAAATGCATCGTTCGTGTTAAACTAAATAGCTTTGCTAAATAGCCCGACCGCCTTTAAAGTATGAACAGGTATATACTGCCTTCAAATTCTTTAGCGGGCAGATACAGGTACTGCTGAAAGCAAAGCCATGCACGGTTTTATATGGCAATCGTGCAGATATCCGTTCTCGAATAAGAATGGGTCGTTTGGGTGGAGTCGGGCCTTACGCACTTGATAAGCGAGAATGACGGGGCTTGACATGAAGGAAGTGTCAGGTGATGCTTCTGGAATTAATGGAAAATAAGGCATGTGGTTGTGTTGATATGTACGAGGAGCGTATATTGCTTGGTAAGAATTTGGGCATTGCATAGTGTCCACGTAACACTGATGAGCGGGATCATGTGTAGGGCGGACTGAGGGAGACGGGATGCTCGGCGTGTTATGCACGACCAGTGCCTATCGTGGTGCGATAGAGTGTCCAAGTACATCCATGCATTCATTCTACTAATATATTCCCCGTTTGGATCATTTCGTCTACATCTGGCGATCACATATAGTTCATCGCATCAGACCATTGCCCTGGGATATTTGAATCTAATACCGCTGCTAGGGGCCAGGGGCCGTTTGGTCATTCCATTCACGATGTTCTCATGAACAGTTAAAGAAAATCGTGCCTGAGATACAAATCATCACATGGATATTTTTTTCTTGTGATGTTTTAATTATGCGGTCAGAATTTTGGCCTGTGGGATCTTTTTTTTTTCAATTCAATTTATTTGCACATTACTCCGTTGAAGGACAGTGTACAACAACACCAATACATATATAGTATAAGAACAGTTAAGATTTCTTGTCAGTACGCTGTCATCTTTTTCCACCACATTTTTATGCTGCGTTTTAATATCGGTTAAGCGGGCACATGCTTCACACACTGGTCCATAGATCTAGTCGAGAAACAGGTGTTTTCTTGGATAGTGCATACTTGGCAGCTGGAAATAGCCTGGATATCTACAAATTCATCCTGCTCTGGTGCTAAAAATGCTCTGGCAGATTGGGTGGACGGTTCAGTTTAGGTGAGTAGGTCTTACGTTTAGATGGGCAAATCTGCTCGAATGAGGTACAGTGGGAGTGTGCAGTGTAGAACACAGTTGCCTTAATCGGCATCACACATCTGTTAGATCCTGTGGAATGTTAAGTTTTCGGACGACAACTTTCTTCCGCAGAATATCTTGTAGTATTGATAAAAACTTGAAGAATTAGACTGATATCCCCATTATTTATTTCGATGTAAACATATGAATATCGATCATAAATACGATAATATTAAAAAAAAAACAAAAAAAAAACAAAAAAAAAATAACAACAACAAACAATTGATATATTTCGCAAGAATTAACCAACTCGCACAATATTAAACGTCATAGTCCGGTGTGGCCTAATCTTTACAATGGCTGGAATGGTAGCATTTTGATCTATGTATTTCTAGTTCGGATCCCAAAATACTTTTTTCAATTATTCCAGAACATCTTTTGGCGCATTTTCCAAATACGAATCCTGATTGTAACATACAAGTCCATATATAGGCTTAAGTAATATTCACAAATGTGGGCATAGTTAATGCATTTGTCTATTTCTATATATCTACTCATATTTGGAGGCAATTATCATGATTATTTCTTTAAGAGTTGAGCTATTTCATGGCATTAACTTGTATGGCGTTTACTTGTATCCACATACACATATCATTCTGTATACTGCGATTAATATTCGTATTCGAAAAATGCACTAAAGGTATGCGAATATATAATTTGTTAAAGTTTGAGACGCGAATTAAAACTTGAATCAAAATATTGCGACTGCCAGCAGTTCTTACCCCAGCAATCCCCACCTCCCCCATCGTTACGTTAAGTTTACGTTATAATGCGACGAAATAGAACAAAACAAGCGTGGTTTTATCAGACAAGTACCAACTCATTGGAATGTTAGTTACTGTTTGTAAATATTTTCGACGATATATGGTGGAAGTTCATTTGTTTTCACGAAGTTATATTATTTGTTTCCAGCCTGGAATTGTCAGTTTCATACAAAAGTACTAATTCGAAGAAGCTTTAGTCCATTCATTCTACGAAACAAAATAAGATCGAACACACCATAAGTCTCACAGAATCGTCGTGGGAAAAAACCTACACTCGGGAAAATACAATATAGCCACCAACTATTACAAATACCATAAAAGCTCATAACATAATAACGGTTACAACGGGGTCTAAGACTTTCTAATAATTCAACGGGATCAATAAGACAATTCGAGTCAAATTAAAAATATACGTTATGTGCGGTGTGATTTGACTAACAGAAAACAGTGAACCAGATAGCAAAACGAAAGCTCAGCTTCGGTAGATTGAGTGAAGCCAGACAAATAGTCACAATTGGGGAGGTCATATGCCACTAACTGTTCTGATATACATAATGCTGGGGAAATCATAGATCTTACATCTGCTTTGGAGATTGTCAAAATCAATAGTTAGCTCTACATCAAGTCTGCAGCGTATAAAACAAACTGAACACTACAAATTGACTACCATTATTGATAATATATTACGCTTAAATAACTTTGTAATTATCTCCATATAAAACTTCAGTATGGTTGTTTCATGTACCGGGAATCAATCCCATAGAGTGATGTCAAAATGTATTCGTGTTGACTCGGAGAAAGGTCAATACTGCCGTATACGCTCATGCAGTTTAACATTCGTCAATTTGACTGGGCATGGAATATTAGCGATACGCCAACTGACCGCCAGCTATCACTTTATACGGCATGAATGACTGTTGTCCATTTGAACACGAATACATTATAACGCCACTCTATGGGATTAAAAATGTATCGGGAGCAGTGATGCGCAGCTTAAACCATCCCGATGAATTTCTCCATGAAATTGACGACGTTTATCCACGTCACTGTCTAAATCTCGATGATTCATCGCCTTCTCTAGTTAAGAATTATCTTACAGGTATAAACTAATGATACGTTGCGGATCATATCTGACTACTTCCATTTCTGACTGCTTCGCGAACATATTGGAAGATAAAATAAGCTTACCTGTGGGGAATCATCCCCTTATCTTTTGTTTACATAACAGTTAATGAAGGTAAGAATTACTAGTTAACTCAGGGGGCAAGTCCTAACACGTGAAGTTCTAAGGCTGCTGTGATTAGGTGTCAGCCTGGCCATCTTACACATCCGTCTCACCAAACCTGTAACTGTCAGAACACTGCTTTGACAAAAAGGAACATAAACATGAGAAATGATAAAAGAAAATAAATACAAGGAAAGTAAATATGAGAAATACTAATAATTATGATGAAAAAATATATATGTATTAAATCAATATGTAAACGAATACACAATTGCATAAAATGAAGAAAAAACCTTTTCCATCTTTTCTCAACTTGTCAAACTTAAGCTACGAGCCCCAACGGCAGTCAAACATGTAATCGTGAAATTGTGACGTTGTGACGGTATATAGAGGACTTTCTTCCGGATCATTTGTAGGGTACGGTCTGGTGTCGATCGTAGCAAAATTAACACAATATTCAAACTACTGAAACGTTTGGTAACTGCTGGTACTTTTTGTCCGCTCTAAGTTGTCCCCATTGGCAACCAACTCCGCAAAGCCCAATTTTTAGCACATGTTTTTCAACAAAATCTCAGGTGAACAAATGAAACTACAGAAAACTTTGAAAAAGCCGCATACATTATTCCAAATTAGTTTGATATGAATAACCTCATTACTCCCTATCCTGCACTTCCTGGACGCTTGGTTGCTTTCGGTTTAACTTGCCCCACCAACAAAACATAGAACAATTGGAAACGAATACCTTGCCCTTGACGATACGGTATACTACTTTAGAGAGACTAGAATCCCAACAGGAAGTTTCCAACTGGTTAAAATATGAGTGAATATGAATGCCTGTCTGCGTAATTGGAACCTTTTCACAGCTTGAACTGAACTTGTTACATGATATTTCACGTGGTATTTTTTTACAGCCCTGATGGTATGTCAATGCATCACGTGGCATTGAGCCACGACAAGACAGGCTTATTCAGCTACGAAAAGAGGCATGAGATGTCAAAACTTGTATTTGGACGAACATTTTGTGAAGGGATGAGTGACCATGGAACACTTTCCGTCCATGGACAGTGTTTTATTTAGACAATGATCGAAAGAACTGCTCACAAACGGAAACGTGGCCGGGCAAACCCAAGTTTATGACATGTTGCAATCTACAGCGCTCGGCCTCGAAATGAGCGCTTGTATTTCTTAGCTAGTTCTCTCTCACTGTCTAGATTCCCTACCAGAGAAAATGCTTGCTTATCGTACCTGCTTACTGGTTACAACAAATCCCCTATCTTACAACATGCAAGGCTGTTCGGTTTGGTAGAATAGGAGCAGACGACCGTGACCAAACCGGATTATGCAGCTTGTATGTTGTAAGATAGGGGGGATGTGTTGTAGCAAGTAAGCAGAAAGTATGACCAAATATTTTCTCCGGTAGTGTCCCTGAGATATTCAAGAAAGCGGCATAGGTCTATACATAAATTGGCAAAACGTGCCTGTGGTATAAATAAATAGACTCGATTTATTACCCCCCCCCCCCACTCCATTCTGTACGCATTTATTTTTCGTTCTCCCCCCCAAATCCCCTTGTAGCAAAGCAGACAACTCTTACCATCCACCATTTCCATATGTACCGGTACGCACAATCAGCATTTTTGTTCCATCGACAGGTCCGGGGGAAGTGGAAACTGGGGCGCTGCTGGTCATTTGGCCTGCTACCCCTCAAATGGGGGTATATAATTTATAGTTGAGAGTGTTCATACTATTTTCCTTATTATTTATTTAAGAACTCTACTTGTGAACTGAGCACCTTTGGCGCTAAACTGCATCAGTTCGTTTGGCCAACAAAATAAAATATATGTCGTAGTTTTGCTGACGTATTGCTTGGTTGAGTGAAATATGTTGTTGTCCGCCAAAAATATAAATCTCGTGCACATAACCGTTTTGTGTGATTTTTGTCGAAATTCATATTTCGTCCATCACAACATTTTCGGCCAAAAAGGAGGGAGCCATCTTTAATCTGAACTGAACTCTGTGTGATCTACCATATCAAGGCATATCAGAGATGTAGTTACTCTATCACCAGGAGAACTAATCCTGGCTGGTGCTAGACCGGATTAGCTCCCTTGATGATAAGATAAGATTTATTGACGTAAAATTATACCCGCAGGGGGTTAAAAAAAAACGTGAATACAAACAGTTTCAGACATATACATGTAGAAGACAGACACGGATGACGGACAATACAAAACAATATACAAGACAAATTTACATTAAAATGTGCACAATAAGCGCTCACAAATCTATGGGACTGGCACTGTGACCTGGGGACTGGTAGTCTTCAATGCACAGCCACGTTTAAATAGGGTATATTGTATGCTATATAAGGAAAAATTTTAACCATCTTTTAACTGGAAACAGTCGTAAACAAAATGGGCTACATATTTAGTAATTTGTGGATTAGTGCAGGATAACAGCTCCACAAACATGTCATCAGTGCACATAGATGTATCGCTTATTAGGTTCGCCAATTCAGCCATTAGTTTTGCAAATTTGCAGCAGCTAAGAAGGAAGTGTTTTTCATCCTCTAACACACCACATGTATTACAGAGTCTATTACTTCGTGGGGTTTTAGAGTATCTACCTGCCTCAATTTCCAATCTATGGGCACTGATTCGAAGTTTAACTTTCCATTACTCAGAGACATTAGATTTCGCTCATGGCGAGGATAAGATTTCACGAGATTATATGTTTCAAGTTTGCTGGAAGATGATACCTCGTCTCTCCATTTTGTCTCATAGATTTCATGTAGAACAACTTTCATAAACTTAGTGCTAGCTTTGGGATTTGGGCAACCAAAATTTTCCCACACGTGATACGACTTAAGGCTTCGTAGCAGACGTTTCATATAGTGCACCCAATTTTGTGCATTGTTTGCCCGATTAGCCTCACACTGTTCAAGAAATGCCTTGTACAGTAGGGAGGATGGATCAGCATCACGAATATGGAAAAAATATTTAATGCTCTTTACAATAGCAGAGAAATTAATAGGGGTTCTCCCCAGTTCACCACGTACACCGGCATTAGTAGACCTGGAGTTTACTCGTAACACATGTTTACAAAACTTCATATGAACTCGTTCAATATCATTTGATATATTCAGTAGGTCTGTAGGATTGACAAACTCTTTCAGGTAACCAATCCAAATTTCTGCACCGTATGTCAAAATTGGATTGACCATGGTATCAAACAGTTTGCAAGACAAAATAGGGTTAATGTCCCCTACACTGAGGGCCTGTCTTATACTAAATAGAGCCTTATTGGCTCTGCTCGCAAGATTAGATACAGTTACGTTGAATTTTCCGTTACTGTGCAGAACAAGGCCTAGATATTTATGTGAGTTACAACTTTCAAGAGTTTGTACACCAATATGGAACTGTTCTTTGCTTTTCTGATTTTGTCCAAAAACAATAGTCTTCGATTTCTTTATATTAATCGATAGGCCCCAGTCACTAATATAATTTTGGAGAATGTCCAACTTGTCTTGCAGGCCATTCTTACTTAATGATAGAACAACAATGTCATCTGCATAAGCAAGACTATGAACAGGTTCATCAAAGAGAAATGGTGCAGAGCAGCTACTCTATTCAAAATCTTCTAATAGGTCGTTAATAAACAAATTAAATAAAATCGGGCTCAAAACACTGCCCTGGTGTACCCCTCGAGTAATGGCGATCTCTTTACCCAGTCCATTCTTTGATTTGACTCTAGATATACTAAGCATATACATACTTTTTATAACCTTGTACATGTTCCCTGTAATGCCAGATTTTAACATTTTCAGGAACAAGGCATCGTGCGACACGCTATCGAAAGCCTTGTTGAAGTCTATAAAGACACTCATAAGAGTGTTAATTGAAATGGTTACTTGAATATATATAAAAATGTATACACATTTTTGAACACTTCCCATATGTGATGATGTTGATAAATCAGGGAAGGTGAGGGACCCATGTTGATAAATCAGGGAAGGTGAGGGACCCATGTTGATAAATCAGGGAAGGTGAGGGACCCATGTTGATAAATCCGGGAAGGTGAGGGACCCATGTTGATAAATCAGGGAAGGTGAGGGACCCATGTTGATAAATCAGGGAAGGTGAGGGACCCATGTTGATAAATCAGGGAAGGTGAGGGACCCATGTTGATAAATCAGGGAAGGTGAGGGACCCATGTTGATAAATCAGGGAAGGTGAGGGACCCATGTTGATAAATCAGGGAAGATGAGGGACCCATGTTGATAAATCAGGGACGGTGAGGGACCCATGTTGATAAATCAGGGAAGGTGAGGGACCCATGTTGCCACATCAAAACAGTTGGCTACAAGGAGAAGTGAGATCGATCTGGGGTAGTACTTCTTCAGATAATTGGAGAGCAAAAGTATATATTGACACAAATCGAAAGTGATCCTTTGGTGTTTTACATCCACGAATATAATATATTCTCACAATGAAAACAATTTTTTGTTGTTTTACATCCTCAAATGTAATATATTGTCTCCCATCGAAAACTTTCTTGTGTATATGATATTGTTTCACATTGAAACTATTTCAATGGACATGTTTCCATTCATATATAATGATTAGTGTGTGCTACATGACCGTTGTGAGACGAGGTCGGATAATGCAAGAGAATTCTGTCCATCTGTTAATATATGTAGGCAGTGCAATATCTCCAGTTCTTGGTCATCGATTGGTACCATATCATAACTTTATATCTTGCTATGGGACAAAGAGGAACCCTATTCATTTTAAGAGCAAAAGGTAAAAGGCCCAGGTCACTGCGGCAGAAAACCAGTAAATCATTGAAAATTGTCATGTTTATGCTATGAGTACATTTCAGAGATGTGGATCATGATGGCGAAGAAATGCCTATTATTCCTTGACCAATATTGGTCGAAGGGTATTACAGAAATCTTTCCAATTTCACTAACCTCAATCTATTTTCTCAAAGTCAAATAAGAGTATCTCCAGGGTTTATGGCTAGGCTCTTCAAGTTCACACTACAGAAGATAAATAGAAGCCTATTCATATTGATCGACCTTCACCTATTTTATCAAGATCAAATTCTACTCCATGCAATATGTGTTAAGGGGTTATATCTTAGACTTTTCGCATTCATACCATATATCATTGGTGGTGGGCTCAAAGCCTGCAAGTGGACTGACCGTGACCTATTTTATCAAGGTCAAACTCTAGTTAATGCGATATATTTAAACATTATTCAAAATACACTATTATACACTTTCAAAATGCATGCATAATACTGGTGATGGGTTAAAAGCATATACGAGTTGACTGATTATGACCTATTTTCCAGACCAAATTCTAAGGACGTCTATTGATTATCCTATCTTTTGTATTCGAGCCCAGCTGGTCCATGTGTGAAAGTTTGTCAGTTACTTGCCGAAGGGCGGTGGTTCTCTCCAGGTACTCCGGCTTCCTCCACCAACCAAACTGACTGTCACCATATGAGTGAAACAAACTTGAGTGTGACATAAAGCCAAATTCCCTCCCTCCCTCCTATCTTTTGTAGGATAGCTATTGGTTTCCAAATTCAGACCATATGTAAATAGTTCAGGTAGACACTTCATGTAGGAAGCTATTATTGTCAGAGTATTTGTGCAGCTGAAATGGCTAAAGTCTAGACATATTGTTGTTCCCAGACTTGGTTATTGTATGCATTGTCTGGTGAACCCTGGATGGGTTTATTGAAGATGACCATGAACTATTTTTTCTTTGTCAAATAATTTTTTTCTTAACGATATTTTGAATAACGGTATTTTGAAGTCCATTTGGGGCGAACAGGTTAAAGCGCACATTGCAAAGTGCAATATTTATTCGTTTAATTCTTACAATAATCCATTATACCCATTGTTTATGGTACTGTTTTCATATCTTTGTGCTGACTTTTAATTGAAATATGGTCAGCTATTGTTGTGTTACTACTAAATGCTTTTTCATCAGAAAGAAATTAAAAACTGTTTGAAATATAAAACTATTCTGTAGGTCCTGTTGTATTGATATTCAGTTTATCTAGTCAGCACTGGGAGTAATACCCTCCAAAAACCGCTTTATATCCTATCGTGCCTATTGTCGGAATTGTTAATTTCCAGATACATATTATTCTTTTAGTACATATGATTGGAAAGTTCAGGTATGTTATTGAGTAGGATCCAGGGCATTTCCCCCAGTGGACATTTCCCCCAGCGGACATTTCCCCCACGGACATTTCCCCCAGTGGGCATTTCCCCCAGTGGACATTTCCCCCAGTGGACATTTCCCCCACCCTATATTTTTAGGTTATTTTGAACGTAGTTTTTAAATAATTTGGCAAAACACAAACATTTTTAATATATTTTTTTTATTTTCTATGAAAAGGATATTAGGATTTCCACATATGTTTTACGATAAATGAGTCAAATAGATATAAGATATTATACATATACACAGTATATAGCAGTATTATACAGTCTTTTAGTACATTTTTCTCACCCGACCATGTTGTTGTTGTTGCTATTTTCGTCGATAATGAACCTCCGTTAAACCATTCTAACAAACAAAAAATCTTTTAGGTTGGGTTTGAGAATCCCCCAAAAATATAAATTATGTGACTAAAATTCGAGTTATGTACATCCGGGGGTTTTAATAAGTTTGAAATAACTAGTTAGAACGCTTAGAATGCTTCTCCAGCCATCTAGGACAGTAGTGTATATAGAGCACTTAAAGCCGCCGTTCACCCGGATGTAACTATGACGTCACAACTGGATGGTTTGTAACGAGGCTTTTGATTGGTTGAATTGTAAGTGTGAGGTTGAATTTGATTGGTTGAGGTGTCGTCCCTGTTGTAAAGCAAGATGGTGGGTGTCGGCCCTGTTGTAAAGCAAGATGGCGGCGTGGTTCGGGCATGTTCGGGCATGTTCGGGCAAAAAAAAAGTTCCGGCAAAAAAAAAAAAAAAAAAATGTATTCATGCGCGGTGATGCGGTTTGGCCGTGGTTTTGGCGGTGATTCGGTCTCGGGAAAAAGCTTCCGCGGAGAAAAAGTAGTCCCTAGATAAAATGGTCCGATGGGGTCGAGTGAGGTATCAAAGTGAAGGTTAGGTGAAGGAGCATCTAATGGGCTGGGTGTGGGGTTGAAATATCGTCATTCTGCGCATGCGCGGCGGCCGAAGGGTATGAAAATAGCCTTTTTGGAGCTAGGGGAGCCCCTAAGGGTCCGATGGGGTCGAGTGAGGTATCAAATTGAAGGTTAGGTGAAGGGGCATCTGATGGGCTGGGCGCGGGGTTGAACTATCGGCATTCTGCGCATGCGCGGAGGCCAAAGGGTATGAAAATAGCCTTTTTGGAGCTAGGAGATTGACTACTGGTCCAGTGGGGTCGAGTGAGGTATCGATGTGAAGCATTCGTGAAGGGGCATCTGATGGGCTGGGTGTGGGGTTGAAATATCGGCATTCTGCGCATGCGCGGTGGCCCAAGGGTATGGAAATAGCGGTTTTGGAGCTAGGGGAGTCCCTAATGGGCCAATGGAGTCGTATGAGGTATCAAAGTGAAGCATTCGTGAAGGGGCATCTGATGGACTGGGTGTGGGGTTGAACTATCGGCATTCTGCGCATGCGTGGTGGCCCAAGGGTATGGAAATAGCCGTGTTGGAGCTAGGGGAGCCCGTAATGGACCAATGGGGTCGAGTGAGGTATCAAAGTGAAGCATTCGTGAAGGGGCATCTGATGGGCTGGATATGGGGTTGAACTATCGGCATTCTGCGCATGCGCGGTGGCCCAAGGGTATGAAAATAGCCGTGTTGGGAGCTAGGGCAGCCCCTAATGGACCAATGGGGTCGAGTGAGGTATCAAAGTGAAGCTTATGTGAAGGGGCATCTGATGGGCTGGGTGTGGGGTTGAACTATCGGCATTCTGCGCATGCGCGGTGGCCCAAGTGTATGAAAATAGCCGTGTTGGGATGTAGGGGAGCCCCTAATGCACCAATGGGGTCGAGTGAGGTATCTAAGTGAAGCATTCGTGAAGGGGCATCTGATGGTTGGGTGTGCGGTAGGAATATCATTCTGCGCATGCGCAGATGCATGTCCAATCAGAAGCGAGTATTTCAAATCCGTCCCAGAGCTCTCGTCCAATCAGAAGCGAGTATTTTGACCCGGTGCATTATGGGACATATCCAAGATGGCGGCACGTATGTTCAAGATGGCGGCACATCCGGTGTCGAAAACTGGCCATTTTGTCGGATGTGGTCACTCAGTGTCGAAAACTGGACCCTGTATGACGTCACTTCCGGGTTTTTCACTAAAAACTACCTCCAAACATAGAAGAGTTCCTAATGTTTCCTCTTAGACGTCCGTATGTTCAATCGCCGGTGTGTTTTGTGTTTCCCGCCCCGCCCCAGCGCCCCGCAGCGCGAGCGCGCGCGCGAGTTCTCCGGAAGTGCGCGTCATCCCCGGCAGTGCGCGCGCGGACGCGGGTCAAAAGGTCAAAGGGTCACCTCCAGGTCAGACGGTCCAATGTCCAATGAGACAATGTTGCGAGGTGTGAGTGAGTGCAAGAATGTATTCATCCGCGGTGATGCAGTCATGTCTGGCGGTGATTCGGTCTCGGGAAAAAGCTTCCTTGCCCAATGCCTACGTACTTTACCGAAGATACACGGACTTTAACGAAAAGACACGGACGTACACGAAAAGACGCGAAGGTGAACGCCATTGTGGGAAACCTCCCACAGACAGGTCAGTACATGCATTTCTATGTTGTTCACGCATAATAAAAGGATTGATCTGTAATCTGTGTTGTTGTTGTTGCTCCTTTTTTTTTTGCACTAACCCATCAGAATAGTACGTATCACGGACTATACCCGTAGAGCTACATCTGGTCTATAAAACACGTCCCTCTGGATCCCACACCTTCATTTCTACAGAGCCATGGCGGAGGCCCAGCCCCATGCGACTCGCATTTTACAGTATGCCACCGTGGTGAATTCATTCACGGGTTACCGAGCAGTGGTCCGGTCCATGTTTGCAGATGGCGACGACAACGAGGGACGACGCCAGATCCTGAACGAGTTCACAGAAGCGGTCCTCCACAGAGTGCACTCGATGGAGAGGCGTGCCATCACTCACCACTACTGGACTATGACAGCCATCCTTGATGCTCGGGCTATGGACCACGAGCGCTCACGCCGCAACCAGCACCGGCTGGTTGGCCTCATACTAGTCTGTGCCCTATTCACCCTGGCGCTGTGGTATTGACACTATAAATACCAGGGTCAGACAGAGTGTGTGTCATTCACCGTTCGACATTTGGACAAAGCATGTCATCCGTCCTACGAGCCATCCTCCCCCTTACACCTTACCAGGTGGGATTATACGTTTATGAAGATTATGTGACTCTGGTGGAAGATAGTGGCGGGGATTGGAGGGCGTCCCCTGAGACTTTATCGAATACGGTGACACTACAGCGTGATGGGTGGACTAAGTTTAAACGGGTGTTGAGCGGAGAGTTAGACGGACACCTGATCCACCTGGACAAGGCCAACTACGTATACCATACTGCGCTCTACCCACGGGTGGGACGCTACCAAGAGCCGGCTCGAAGTTTCCTCCTAACTCCCTCTCTGTGGTCAGCCTTGGAGAAAATAGGCCCTCTGGTGGACCAGTTATTGATACCCGACGATCGATCACCCCACCAATTGGCATGGGCTCATGCTATCGAACACGCACTAGATGAACCTAATGAAAAAAAAGCGGATGGAGAAAATACTATATGTATAGAATGCGCAGAGGCTGGAATGACAGTGTCACCTCATGAAGCCACCCACACACACATGACGGGCCAGAACGATGAAGAAGAAGAAAAAATCCGTGATGAAGCCGCGGGGCCAATGGCTGAACCCCATGAACAACTACATGAACCCGACGACGACGATGCCATTGATTACCCGGCTAGACTCAGTCAGCCCAATGACATGACCACCTGATCCTTTGATCTCACGGGGTTCTCCCTATAAATACGGGAGACAGTGAAATCTGGTACCATTCACGTACTGACCATGACGGAGCATATAGTACTGGCGTATTTCAGCTTGACCCCCGAGGTTTTCCTGCACGTGTATGCGGATAAGGTCGATATCATGGAGGAGGTGGTGGGAGACACGGACCCTACACAACCGTGCCCGGCTCACATTCGTCTGTCCCGGGAGGGCTGGACCAAATTCAAACGGGTGTTGTCTGGTGAACTGGACGGCGACCTCATCCACTTGTGTCACGATGTGTACATTCGACGCGGCCCTTTCTTTGCTCAATTGGCTCGGCTAGATGGCGGTACAGTGCATTTTACCCTTCACCCTGATCTATGGTCTGCATTGGAAGATGCCGTGGTGGATGTGGATGAAGTGCTTATCAAGCGGTCATCAGACGAGTTGGACTGGTCATTGACCATGGCCACTGTGGAAGTCCACGAAGAAAATCAGAAAGAAACTCCGGCCCAAGATATACCCGTTATAAATAAACGATAGAGCCAGGGTCCATCATCATTTTGTCACCATGAAGCGCTGGGAGAAGGTGTTGGATAACTTATACTACAGTCCCGACAGTCCGGCAGCCTATAGTGCATTGTCGGCTCTCTATCGAGCGGCCAAACCCCAGGGGATACAACGTGCCCAAGTCCGAGATTGGTTAAGAAGACAAGGCACCTATACCTTACATCGATCTGTCCGTCGCCATTTTCTACGGAACCGGGTCATCGTGGGAGGAATAGATGCCCAGTGGCAAGCGGATTTGGTGGATATGAGCGCCTTTGCCAAACACAACGATGAGAATCGGTATATCTTGACGTGCATCGATATCCTATCCAAGTATGCGTGGGTGGTACCCATCCGGACGAAAACGGGGGCAAATCTCATAGCGGCGTTCAAAGACATCTTCAAGACCGGGCGCAAACCTTTGTATTTGCAAACCGACGAAGGCACGAATTCCTCAACAGACCGTTCCAAGCCTTTCTCAAGAAACAGAAGGTGTTTTTCTTCCATACGTACAACGAGACCAAGGCTTCCGTGGTGGAGAGGTTCAACAGGACATTCAAAGGCCGCATGTATAAATATTTCACCTATAAGAATACAAGGCGGTACATCGATGTTCTCCCGAAACTGGTGAGGGGTTACAATCGAGCCTATCATCGAAGTATAGAGAGAGCCCCCATTACCGTGACCCAACGCAATGAAGCCCAAGTTCGGCGTGTCTTGTACCCCAGGCCATCGCAGCGAACGACGAAGGCGGTGTACAAGGTCGGGGACCCTGTACGGATCAGTAAAGTCAAGGGCAAGTTCGAGAAAAGTTACTTGCCCAACTGGAGCGATGAGCACTTCCTGATTAAACGGCGCCTACCCGACAGCGGCGAGTCTATGAACTGGAAGATCTCCAAGGGGAAACGTTGCTGGGGACGTTTTACGACACGGAATTACAGCCTGTTGTAAAAACACAGCAAGACTACTACACGGTGGAGCAGATTTTGAAAACGGAACGTCGACGTGGCAAACTGTTTCATTTCGTGAAATGGCAAGGCTGGCCCAGTTCCTTCAATTCCTGGGTCGCGGCCAACCAGGTGAAACGACTATAAAACCAGACACCACTGCCGTCCTCCTTCATTCCACATCCGACCACAGTGCTATGGACCAACAGCAGCTGCCTCTGAAGACAGCGTCTCGCAAAACGCGCAAAGCGCAAGTGGTCTTTGGGGTGCTATTGCTAACCCTGCTGAGTGTGTTGTACGGAGGTGTGTTTTACGACGTAGCCTATGTCAGCACGTTACTTAACCAACTGAGAACACCAGGCACCAGCGAAACGGGTCTACAGAGAGCACCAGTCGTATCGAGCCCAGTCACCACCACCACCGCCACCACCACCACACCCCGCGTACAAGCCACGTCGAGCTCTACACCTACACCAAGTACACCTACTACGTCTCAAGACCCACCGGATTTCATCCCTCACAGTGAACCGACAACGACGACGACCACCCACGTTGTACCCACCCCCAGCACCATCTCTGAACGTGAACAGACAACGACGACCAACGTTGTACCCGCCACCACTCCAGTTCACTCGTACGAAATTTACAAGAGCGTGTTACCACGACAACGGATACACCTCAAACCATGGACCCTCGGTGGCAGCATCCCTTCACCTGCGTCATCGCAGGACCGACGGGCTCCGGCAAAACGCACTTCGTCAGGAAGCTCCTTCAACACGCCGACAGCATGATCACTCCACCCATTGCCCGAGTCGTGTGGTGTTACGGAGAATGGCAGGAAGCGTATGCAGCAATGCCCACATCACGTTCGTGGAAGGCCTACCCAACCTGGCCGATTTGGAACCCGACACCTTGGTGGTTCTGGATGATCTCATGGCGGAGACGGATGCACGGGTGACCCAACTCTTTACCAAAG
>JAVTVY010018439.1:0-82485 GCA_036873755.1 Hanleya hanleyi
ACAGAAGAAAGTAGCCGGCTGCGAAGACTGAGTGAACAACAGGACCAAGACATACACAGAATGGAAGAAAACGACAGTGATGTGACGGAAAGTGGCGAACAAGACGAGCTGCCCTGGCTAAATTCTAATAGACCGCCCACAACAACCACGATGACACCGCCTGTCTACACTGAAAGTATAAGGACTGAACACCCTACAGCCGGACCTCCTACCATTGCCGAAACTCCCACAATTTCAGCGGTAGAAACACCACAACCCTGTCGCCACCAGGTCGAGATAATCCAACTCAATGAACAGATTATGGTCATGCAGAGAGGGCTGGATGGGATGGAAACAACCTTGAATGGAATGGAAGCGCAAATTACCATACTCAAGAAAGAACGCCGTGTCGAGGAGAAAAAAAACACAATGCAGTATCTGTGCGGAGGAGGAAAGTTGGTATGCCGTGTTACCTTGTGGACATCTTTGCCTATGCAAGGATTGCTGGGTAACCCTGACGTGTCAAGGTGCGATGTGTCGATGCATTGATGCCGGCGAGTCCCATTTGAAAATAAAATGTCCGATATGCAGAAAACATGAATGAGGCGTGAAGCGAATATTCCGCGCCTAAAGTGTGTCGTATCACGCTATCAACGGCCCTTTTCAGGGCCAACCCATCTTGCCGGAAGAGAAAACTTCTTTCCTAAGCACACCAACTAACACCAGAATGCCCATCATCCTTTTTCCCCAAAAAAAATTTTTTTCAAAAAAATTTTTTTGAAAACAAAAATCTTCATACGTCAAGTCAACAAAATTTTATTTTCAGGTAGAGGGTCGAGTCAGGTATCATATTGAAGCTGACGTGAAATGCTTCACAATGATACTTCACTCGACACGATTGGACCATTAGGGACGCCTCTAACCTCAAAAAAAGATTATTTTGAAGATAATTATCAACATCCGGTGAATGAAGATTTTTTATTTTAGAGGTAGTGGGTCGAGTGAGGTATCTAATGGAAGCTGACGTGAAATGCTTCACAATGATACCTCACTCGATCCGATTGCACCACAAGGGGCTGCCCTAACTCCAATAAAGGCTATTTTGATTTTTCTGCGCATGCGCGAAGTCCAAAGGCTATGAAAATAGCCTTTTTTTGGAGTTAGAGGCGTCCCTAATGAACCAATCGGGTCGAGTGAGGTATTAAATTGAAGGTGACGTGAAGGAGCATCTGATAGACTGGGTATGGGCTTGAATTAGGGTAATTGTGCGCATGCGCGAAGATGATATCAAAAATATCAATCTTGAAAAATAGCCTTTTTGGAGTTAGAGGCGTCCCTAATGGACCAATCGGGTCGAGTGAGGTATCAAATTGAAGGTAACGTGAAGGAGCATCTGATGAACTGGTGTAGGTTGAACTATAAGCATTCTGCGCATGCGCAATCTTCAAAATAGCCGTTTTTGGAGTTAGGGCAGCCCCTAGTGGTCCAATCGGGTCGAGTGAGGTATCAATATGAAGCATTTCACGTCAGCTTCCATTTAATACTTCACTCGACGCACTACCTCTAAAATAATAAAAAAAAAAAATCTTCGTACACCCGATGTTGACATTTATCTGCAAAATAGCCTTTTTGGAGCTAGGAGAGCCCCTAGTGGCCCGATCGAGCCGAGTGAGGTATCAATGTGAAGGTGAGATGAAGGGCCATCTGATGGACTGGTGTGGGTTGAACTATCAGCATTCTGCGCATGCGCAAGAATGGAAATAGACGTTTTTGGAGCTATTTGACTATTAAAAAAGGGAAAAAATGAACACTAAGCAAAAGTAAAAGGTTCACAAACCATACAACACAGGCAAGCTGACTGGATGACTGGCTGGCTGACTGGCTGGCTGGCTAGAGGTGAAGCAGACTAGAGGTGAAACAGGCAGGCTGGCTGGTCAGGTCAGGTAAGTCAGAGTGCTCGACAAAGTAGTGCAATTGAATACATCCCTTGCCCTAAAAATCGACTGCTTTTATACGTTTTCCCATGGCGGACCCAGAAAGTCCGCCATTTTAAACCCACCCACTCACATCCCAGGTCAATCAGTGCAACCGAGTGAGTGGGTGGGTTCAAAATGGCGGACGTCAAACGGCCGCCATTTTAAACCCACCCACTCACATAGCACTCAATCACCCCCGTGAGTGGGTGGGTTCAAAATGGCGGACAAAGAAAGTCCGCCATTTTAAACCCACCCACTCACATCCCAGGTCAATCAGTGCACCCAAGTGAGTGGGTGGGTTCAAAATGGCGGACGTCAAACGTCCGCCATTTTAAACCCACCCACTCACATTAAAAAAAATTAACTCACGTATGCGAACCCCCCCTATGGCAACCCAAAAATTCACTTCGCGCATGCGCAGTGACGCGCTAGCCTTCCGTTTTACTCATTGTATACTACTGACGCGGAAGTTCTTCGTCAACAACAGCAGCAAATGTTGGATTTAACGGCCACTCAACTACAAATTAACGATCAGAAATATCTCCTTGAAGTTATCAAACTTCGCAGTTAAGAGTTCAATGATTGAAATAAACTTGCCCTAACTGCCATTTTACAACACATTCACTAAGATCCACTCTATCGTGCTTGTAATGATCCGTGCCCAGGGGAAATATATTAGCACTGATATTTGTCAAACTGTCGTTACAGGGACCCGAATGCGAGTCGATAACTTATGGTCATTTGTGGGACAAAACTATAATATTTATGGGGAATGAGCGACCGGGTACGATAAGTATATACTCGATACCAGGCGATTCCATGACACCCGCTTTTGAGAGTATTTTCTTTGGCGGTAAACTGGTAGAAGGACGAACATGGCAAGAAATGTACGATCAACGCAGTGTGGGTGATATCGACCCTGAAGATGTAAGGTAATGTACGATCAACGCAGTGTAGGTGATATCGACCCTGAAGATGTAAGGTAATGTACGATCAACCCAGTGTGAGTTATATCGACCCTGAAGATGTAAGGTAATGTACGATCAACCCGGTGTGAGTTATATCGACCCTGAAGATGTAAGGTAATGTACGGTCAACCGAGTTTGGGTGATATCGACCCTGAAGATGTAAGGTAATGTACGATCAACGCAGTGTGGGTGATATTCGACCCTGAAGATGTAAGGTAATGTACGATCAACGCAGTGTGAGTGATATCGACCCTGAAGATGTAAGGTAATGTACGATCCACGCAGTGTGGGTGATATCGACCCTGAAGATGTAAGGTAATGTACGATCAACGCAGTGTGGATGATATCGACCCTGAAGATGTAAGGTAATGTACGATCAACCCAGTGTGAGTTATATCCCTGAAGATGTAAGGTGATGTACGATCAACCCAGTGTGGGTGACATCGACCCTAAAGATGTAAGGTAATGTACGATCAACGCAGTGTGGGTGATATCGAGCCTGAAGATGTAAGGTAATGTACGATCAACCCAGTGTGAGTTATATCCCTGAAGATGTAAGGTGATGTACGATCAACCCAGTGTGGGTGACATCGACCCTAAAGATGTAAGGTAATGTACGATCAACGCAGTGTGGGTGATATCGAGCCTGAAGATGTAAGGTAATGTACGATCAACGCAGTGTGGGTGATATCGACCCTGAAAAATGTAAGGTAATATACGATCAACGCATCAGTGTGGGTGATATCGACTCTGAAAAATGTAAGATAATGTACGATCAACCCAGTGTTGGTGATATCGACCCTGAAGATGTAAGGTAATGTACGATCAACCCAGTGTGGGTGATATCGACCCTGAAGATGTAAGGTAACGTACGATCAACGCAGTGTGGGTGTACGATCAACGCAGTGTGGGTGATATCGAGCCTGAAGATGTAAGGTAATGTACGATCAACGCAGTGTGGGTGATATCGACCCTGAAAAATGTAAGGTAATGTACGATCAACGCATCAGTGTGGGTGATATCGACCCTGAAAAATGTAAGATAATGTACGATCAACCCAGTGTTGGTGATATCGACCCTGAAGATGTAAGGTAATGTACGATCAACCCAGTGTGGGTGATATCGATCCTGAAGATGTAATGTACGATCAACGCAGTGTGGGTGATATCGACCCTGAAGATGTAAGGGATCGTTTCCATAATTCGTTTTTTCTTCAGTCGCGATTTTTCTTCAATTTTCTCGATTGAAAAACGATCATTCGTGAATCAGTCGCGAGGATATCGAGAAAAAAAATGAGAAAAAACGATTGAACCATTTCTGAAAAAAACCATTCTCTCGCGATATCGTTTTTTAATCGTTTACCCATGCGCGATCCGTCCTTGATCGCGAATCTTCAATCGCGAGGGAATCGTTTTATGTCAAGGTGCGAGAAACTCGTGAGGCGGAGTGATATCTGACACATAGGCCGTGTTGCCGTCGTACGCCGCTCTATCCGCGAACTGGGAACTACATTTAATGTTGGTTGCAGATTTGTCGATGGAAAACCTATATTACTATACTATACTGTATAAATGCGTAAAATAACCGGATAATATATATGATTCACGATCTGTAGTCTCCTACAAGACGAAGTAGGGCGCATGCTGGAAATAGCATATACCTGTACCATGCTTCCTGTGACGTCCGCGCTCAGATTTACTCTGGCGAAGCGTAAATGACAAACTTACATGTTTATTTAATAATCGTGTGAGCCGACAATGTGTTAATGTTCCCTTCATACGTCCGATAATTTCCTCATATATTCATGCAACTTGGTATAAACAATACAGGATGATAGTCGCAATATCTCGTTTTTGTAAATACCGGGTATAGGTCATAAGTGGATTTGAGTTCGTCGTTGATCGCATTATCAGAATGATTATGGCACAGACTTGATAGAGGTGTGAATGGGCGCATGGCGATAACCCCGAACAGCTTAGCCCTCCAGCCGAGAATTCCTAGGTTAATTAAGGTGAAAAATAGTGTAATTAAATATGTATATTTTGTTATAGTAAAACATATTTTAGGAAAGGGTATCCATTCATGTTTTGGTACAGTTTTTAAACTATTGAGATGTGAATAAGTTCAAAAAATCACCATCAAGTTAATTTTATTGATTATAAGCATATTCGCGGCAGTGATTTCATATTTATATTAAATATATCACAATGGTGATTGAATCGCATATAACGGTTGGATTCGTATATGTACAATACTTTTTATTTTAATTTTACATTTTGATAAATGAACTATGAATGATTCCAAAGGGAAGCTCAAGCCAGAAACCAGCTGAATATTACATAATTTCATCTCATACTGGATTAACCAAGCTGGCAAGAGAGAAAAAATTTCTCGTCCGAGTACGATCGTCGGTTAAAGATTTTGTTTTTTTCGCAAACCTATAAAGATTTAAAAACCTTGATTTGAAAACCTGTCGGACAGAGAAAGACGTTTTATATTCATATTTTATATTAATGCAGTCATTTTACATATAGTATCATACACGGTGAGGGGGCGTTGTTTGATTCTCCAGCACTCAAGTCACGTGATCTGAATTATACAGGCCTTTTAAACAAATCTTCGCATCGTCAAGGTTTCCTTTTTAGCCAAAGGCGAGACCTTGATCATCTTGCCAAGCAAACCGCGTTCAGCCCAGTTTCAGTGTTTTCCATACTGCAATTACCAGGCTTGTGGGATATTTGATGGTGAATGAATACGTGTGAAATTATAATATAATTGTGAAAAATAATCAATATCATTATTTCCTTTGAATGATTTCTTTTAAATATAGTTCGTATTTATTAATTTTCATAATTTATTGAAAATATACGTATTTATCTACCATCAAATATCCCACAAGCCAGGCAACTGTGGGGTTTTGCACTTACAAGACTCCAACTTAGGGAGCCGCCCAACAAAAGGCCCACCCAGGGAGCTCCAGAAAAGAATAATTCACACAACCAAACAAACAAGCAAAAAAATAATGACAGTTGTGAAAAGTTTTACAAATAGCCCGCGCTATATATTAATAATTAAATGCTTTCGAAGACTCAAAAACCCCGTATGACAATGTTATATTCAATACAGCGCCATCTATCTACACAAAAAAGATGGTGATCTTAAGCCCGGCGCACACTGGAGCTATCTGCTTAGCCAAATTTCATTCGTGCACGATGGCGTAAGCAGATAGCTTCCGTGTGCGGGCAACTTTATGAAAGTTTTTGGTCATTCGTGTCCTAAAGGCAAATATCCAACGTGTTTGATAATTTTGGACACGCGTGGAAGAAATCTTACAGTGTGCGCTGAACGAAAGCTATGTGCTTACGCCTTTTTGTTAGAGCGCATGCGTGAATCGGCGCCGTGGTGACATGAAAATGATTATTATACCCTTACCGCGCTGTTTTATTTCGGAGAATATAAGCTTAATGAAACCTTTCCAGTGAGTATTTTAATCCGAAGAAAATCGTGCTTGCCAACACGAGCAGCTAACTTCATGAACGTTGCAATTTTTACTTGCCCCAGCAAAAAAAAAGTAGCACTCGTGAGTTGCAGCAACAACAACGATTTTGCTCGATTATTTGTCATGACAATTCAACACAGTTATTTGATAACTCAACTTATCTCTTGAAGAACTCAATATTTATTCACTATATCTCTTCTTTTTTTCTGTCCTTCGGCGGGCATATTCCCGTCGATGAAAAAACACAAATGCCGGTCCACGCATGCGCTCTAACAAAAAAGCGTAAGCACATAGCTTTCGTTCAGCGCACACTGTAAGATTTCTTCCACGCGTGTCCAAAATTATCAAACAAGTTGGATATTTGCCTTTAGGACACGAATGAACAAAAACTTTCATAAAGTTGCCCGCACACGGAAGCTATCTGCTTACGCCATCGTGCACGAATGAAATTTGGCTGAGCAGATAGCTCCAGTGTGCGCCGGGCTTTAGGACAAAAAACCACGCGAACAGCGAAAATCTGACGAATCAACTCAAAATTTCAGCACGCACAGATGCCAAAACGTTCACGAAAAATACTACACAAGAAATCTGGAATAATACCAGCTTTAAAACACAGAAATACTCAAAATAATAGACGAAATTGCTAGTGCAAATGACTCAATCTGACCATATCCGGGCCTGTGTCCCGTACAAAATATATGTAAATATGAAGTTATAATTATATGTATCTATCGTTCACCATTATTCCTATGTATATATATATTTTTTTTTTCAATTTCTTTCAATATCCCCATCGTATCTATATAACCGCCAACTGAACTGAAACACGCTATAGTTTTACACAAGGCAAAGAAGAACGGAAAAGGAAGAAGTAAAAATGATCGAACTTATAGTCTGACTGAGGTGTTTATGATATAGAAACTCGAACGTGTATGCGGATCAGTCAGGCTGAACCTTGCCGTACTACTTTCGGCTATAATCCTCAATCGTTTTTTTTTCAATCGCTTATATTTTCTCGATTAAAAAACCATTGAATCGCGATATCGCTTTTTATTCGAGAAAATTTTCTCGATTGAAAAACGATTGCCCACAGAAAAAAAAACCATTCGAACAGCGATCGCGAATGAATCGTTTATTTGAAGAAAAAAAAACCATTTCCTCGCGCCTTGGAAAATCGCGACTTCGAGAAAATGTGACGAAATAAACGATTCATTCACGAACGATAATTGGAAACGGTGCCTTACACCGCGGTTAAAACTTTTTCACCGCGGTTAAAACTTTTACACGGCGGTGGAAACTTTTACACCACGGTTAAAACTTTTACACCGCGGTTAAAACTTTTTCACCGCGGTTAAAACTTTTACACGGCGGTGGAAACTTTTACACCGCGGTGAAAACTTTTACACCGCGGTGGAAACTTTTACACCGCGGTGGAAACTTTTACACCGCGGTGGAAACTTTTACACCGCGGTGGAAACTTTTACACCACGGTTAAAACTTTTTCACCGCGGTTAAAACTTTTACACCGCGGTGGAAACTTTTACACCGCGGTTAAAACTTTTACACCGCGGTTAAAACTTTTTCACCGCGGTTAAAACTTTTACACGGCGGTGGAAACTTTTACACCGCGGTGAAAACTTTCACACCGCGGTTAAAACTTTTACACCGCGGTGGAAACTTTTTCACCGCGGTTAAAACTTTTACACCGCGGTGGAAACTTTTACACCACAGTTAAAACTTTTTCACCGCGGTTAAAACTTTTTCACCGCGGATAAATCTTTTACACCGCGATGGAAACTTTTACACCGCGGTTAAAACTTTTACACCGCGGTTAAAACTTTACACCGCGGTGGAAACCTTTACACCGCGGTGAGATCTTTTCCCTCAATTTTTCCGTCGGAAGAGGATTGCGAAATTTCGCGAAATGTTGAGAGAAAACACAGGAAAGTCAGAAAACACGAATGTATTTCCCACCGCGGTGCAAAGTATTTCTAACCGCGGTGGAAATTATTCCCACCGCGGTGGAAAGTACTTCTCACCGCGGAGAAAAGTGTTTCCCACCGCGGTGGAAAGTATTTCCCACCGCGGTGGAAAGTATTTCTCACCGCGGTGGAAAGTATTTCCCACCGCGGTGGAAAGTATTTTTCCCCGCGGTGATAAGTATTTCCCACCGCGGTGGTAAGTATTTCCCACCGCGGTGGAAAGTATTTCACCGCGGTGAAAAGTATTTCACAATTTTTTGCATTTCGCGATGTTTTCGAAAGAAAACACAGAAAATTCGAACAAGAACTCTAAAAAGTCGAAGAAAAACACGAAAAAGTCGAAAGAAAACACGGAAAAGTCGAAGGAAAACACGAAAAAGTCGAAGAAAAACACATAAAAGGTAAAAAACATGAATGTCACCTACGGGCCACCGTAAGGGGGAGATCAGACAATTTCCGGAAAGGGCTATTGGTAGATTGTGTCTCATGTCACTCCACCTGACCACAAAGGCGCATTGAAAAAATTTGAGAGACAGTTTTTGTTTTTGTTTTTTTTTTATAAATTTTATTATCTACATAATATAATTTTACAAATAATACAAAAATTTCGATACGTGACAACAGCTGTGAAATAACCATAAGGATTACTTTGATTAAGATTACTGTATCGATGCAAGGATCGATTATTGATGCAAGGAATTTAGATAAATAATTAACTTTCTCGAATTTATTACGAGACTAGATTTATTTAAGGATAAATGATGTCATTTAGAAAAGTATAGTCCTCAAAATCACGCGCTAATAACTTTCTCAGTTTTCACAAAAAAACTTGCATTTTTGGAATAATGAGCTTCACCATTTGAATAAAAATATGTTGCCTCAGTTTTTTTTAATTAGGGCCTAAAAGTAATTTTATTGTCGTGCAAAGTTGAAAGATTGAAAAAATCTACAAAATTTCGACCCCTCTCCACTAAGATTGGAATATTTTGTTCAAAATTCATGTTTGTACATCAAATAACAAGAGAGAAATTAGAACTGGAAAAATCACTTTTTGGCGAAAAACTAAACGGAGAAAACGGCCAAAAACCAATGAGCACTGTGTTAGACCGCTTGAGCCACGCTAATCCCCTGTTCGCAGCTGAATTAGAACCCCACTGAGACAATGCTGTGACCGCTTGAGAGCTGTCAAACACTTGAACAATGATTGCTTTATAAAGTCTGGCTATTCTGGAATTAGCTGTACTATCTGACCATGCCGAAGGCAAGAAAGGAGAAGACACTGCGAACCGGTACCGGTAGTTTAGAGTACTGGACTTCATACTGGACTTCATGCGAGCGATTCTGCCAAGAAATATTGTTGGAGAAAAACGCAGTGATGCCTACATCAACTACATCTGATATAGTCATATTTATTCACATATATCAGCTGCTCTACTATGTACAAATATATATTTACATAGGCTTATACAATTCAATAGATAACGCTTCGTGCATGTATAATCATTATATGTTTATATAAGATTTGGTAATTCGAGACGCGTCTTCTCGCGAACATGTGTAACCATATACCATTGGAACAAATTTTATCTGTGGAAATAAATGCATTACCCATATAATATAATGATTGCGTGCGGAACGGTCTTGAAATTCCTAGCACAATATAATACACAAACATTGCTGTTGATTGATGTATGTCACTATAAGTTTATGGAGCACATCCAAGCCGAGAATGTCCACATCATCGACAGGATCTGAGTTTGTATTCTTTCACTCCCGAGTGGAATGCTCCACTTTTGTAGTTGACGGACTCGTCCTTCTCAATGATCTGTATTGAAGTCCCATAATTTTTTGTACACTTGAAGAATATATATTATCGGTAGAATTGAACTTGTCAGTTGTGAATGGCAGGCAGCTATTATTTATATACCTGTATTCAAACCATTTTGTCATCGTTTTCATATTGTACGGTGTTCCGGCTTTATTATAATTATTTGAGGGGCAAAGTTTGTTTATCAAGATTGTGCCGCAGAGGTCCTGTTCAAACTTTATTTACACATTCGGTAACATTCACTGTACTAAATTTTTTAAATATTTACAGTTCCATGGCTATTCGAGGATGTTATGCAAGGTCAGCTAATTGTTAAACGCTTCTTTGGCCGTGGACCGCAATACACAATCTTCGCCTTGAGCGTGAGTAATCCTTAAACCCCGCTGTGTCCCCTGGTGCGTGAAGTTTGCCTGATTGACCATTACCAACTGCACCTCGAATGTCTTGAGTTCTAAAAGGTCATGTTCTTTACTACAATGCACTAATTTTCATAATTTCTTATTCCCCCAACTTGTAGGTTTGACTGTGTACTCTGGTTTATGACAAAAAAAACAAAAATCGAGATTTTGAAGCTTCGATACAGTAACCTTTTAAGTACACCACAGACAGTAAGGCTATATTAGTACACCACAGACAGTAAGGCTATATTAATACACCACAGACAGTAAGGCTATATTAGTACACCACAGACAGTAAGGCTATATTAATACACCACAGACAGTAAGGCTATATTAGTACACCACAGACAGTAAGGCTATATTAGTACACCACAGACAGTAAGGCTATATTAGTACACCACAGACAGTAAGGCTATATTAGTACACCACAGACAGTAAGGCTATATTAGTACACCACAGACAGTAAGGCTATATTAGTACACCACAGACAGTAAGGCTATATTAATACACCACAGACAGTAAGGCTATATTAATACACCACAGACAGTAAGGCTATATTAGTACACCACAGACAGTAAGGCTATATTAGTACACCACAGACAGTAAGGCTATATTAGTACACCACAGACAGTAAGGCTATATTAGTACACCACAGACAGTAAGGCTATATTAGTACACCACAGACAGTAAGGCTATATTAATACACCACAGACAGTAAGGCTATATTAGTACACCACAGACAGTAAGGCTATATTAGTACACCACAGACAGTAAGGCTATATTAGTACACCACAGACAGTAAGGCTATATTAATACACCACAGACAGTAAGGCTATATTAGTACACACAGACAGTAAGGCTATATTAATACACCACAGACAGTAAGGCTATATTAGTACACCACAGACAGTAAGGCTATATTAGTACACCACAGACAGTAAGGCTATATTAGTACACCACAGACAGTAAGGCTATATTAGTACACCACAGACAGTAAGGCTATATTAATACACCACAGACAGTAAGGCTATATTAGTACACCACAGACAGTAAGGCTATATTAATAAGGCTATATTAATACACCACAGACAGTAAGGCTATATTAATACACCACAGACAGTAAGGCTATATTAGTACACCACAGACAGTAAGGCTATATTAGTACACCACAGACAGTAAGGCTATATTAGTACACCACAGACAGTAAGGCTATATTAATATTATTTGTACATTTAGTACTTTCAGTGTTGCATTTTAGATATTCATGCGTTATATACATTACAATAAAATGCGTTTACTAATATACTTGTTTAACCTTCCGTGCGCATACGCGTACAAGTTATATATATACATCCATAGCAAAAATGTTGCAAAGGAAAACAAATCACTATATACATAGATACATATACATATACATGAGTTATTTCAAGGCAATTTGTCTGTGTTTTTTTTAATCATATATAACATTTACGCGTATTCGAAATTATTATCAAAACAAACATCAATTTTTATACAAAAATTGCATAATTCTATGTGCCTGTATATTGATTGTACCACTATTATCTGGATATATTTTGTTATCATTAGAGCATTTCCACAAAGTGGATGCTCTTATGTTTTCATGAGAAACGGCTCCGCCGGATCCGCCGCCGCCGCGACTTTAAACGTGAATATCTCTGAAACCGTTAAATATTTTCGGGCCAGACTTGGTGTACTATCTCCTTAGGGCTGGGAAATTTGTCTGGTTGTGTTTCGATACCCGCTGCTCATCACTAGGTGGCGTTGTAGTCAGAGCATAGGTAAACCTTTCTCTGACGATTTCGTCTGAACGGCTTGTCTGATTTCTTTGAAATTTTATTACAATGGTCTTGAAGGATAGTTAATGTGCTGAAAAGGTTGTGGTGTAGCTGGCATAATTATAAAGGCAAATTTTTTGCGTCTCCAAAAAAAAGTTTTTTTGTGAAATGAAAATTCACCAATTCGCTTGGAAAACTATTTAACAACTGTTCTATTCTAGGTTGCCAAGCATAAATATAGGATTGCCGACATGATAATTCCCTTTCGATGCGAATCAAACTGCCATTTAAGTGAAAAATCTCATTTATCTGACTTAACATCAAAACCTCCATAACCATTATCACCATTAAAGTTTTTTTCCATTAAACTTTTATGTGCCATCTCCCTGGGGCTTTAGATTACAAGCGTCTAGTCCGTCATTCATAATCCAGCCGTCGTCCATTAGAGAATATCCGCGTCCATAATCCAAAGACCTGGCACCAAATTCAGGTTGTTTCCTGCAAGAGAGAAGCGGTCAACAGTCAACGACATTATGATGTTCCAAAAATATCAAATCCGCTTGTTTTTCGTGGCATTTGGTCATCACTAAATGGCGCTATAGACATGAATGCAGGTAAACATGTGTAACATCATATCTTCTGAACAACGTGTTTGATTTCCATGAAATTTGGGTATAATGATCTTGCAAGATAGGTGATAACTGACAAGATTTTGGTGGTGTTGGCGAATCATGGAGACGCATTTTTGCATCTCAAAATAAGATTTTGTTTTCACAAAAATGAAAATTTGCTTCTTAATCAGGGAAAAGTAATTCTATTTTGCTGAACATGAATGTAACATTCCCAGTGTTATAATTCACATCCCTTGTAGGGCCAAATGGCCATTTTTTCAAATATATGAAATTCTCATGACTTGAGTCCAATATCTATACATTCCCCAGGCCACATCTGAGGAGTTTGCTTCATCATGTAGGTTCGTGATATTGTTCATCATTGGGTGGAACTATAGACAGTAAACTTATTGGTGTTTCAACTGTTCATGAAGTTTATTATTATCAGACAGATAAATGATTTCAAAGGACTGAAAGTTTTTTGTTTTTTTTTGATTGATTGAAATTGAAGGCCCACCTCTCATACGGATTTTGCAGCTCATCAACATAATGCTTGATTTATATCTCATTATACATTCTTTTTTACAATTACTAATTTTATTAACATTATGTTTTATAAATGGATTGTAAGGACACTGGTGCTGTTAGTGCTGGCATAATCATGTGGCACAGGGTAAAGTCAGCTAAATATATCTAAATCAAGGCTACATCAACCCCTGCTTACACACATAACTAAAATGCAGTCAGAGAAAATATTCTGCCATGAGTGTCTGGTCAGTATGGAGAAAGGATTCAAGTGAGCTTGAAGTTCGACCATTTTTGTCAAATAGACATACTGTAACACTGATATTCTGCTTTACCTTTCAGACCTTATATTATAGGACTGTATGTTGACCATTCAGGTAATAAGACCTGTAATTGTTGACTTATTGCATAATGCACTTTACATAAGTGGACTAGTAGACATTGTGTCAACAAAGTAAACACTTCATTTCCAAAATCAGTGCTATTTCTCTCTCCATTACTGACATAGCCCTGGGCTTCCAGATGTCTGGGGATGCATTCTGGCCAATTTTCAATGTATACAATCACAAATTATCACTCAGTTAATGCACAATTTTTTGTTTTATGTGGAGGCCCCAGAATTTATTTGAAACTTGAGATGTGAAATTGCACATACCATTGCATTTTGACAGCATACATGTAGTTACAAATGTTGATAATTATTTTTTGAACTGAAAAAGTAGAAAGATTTTTGAAGTGGAACTTCTACATACCTGCTATATGGCACATCCCACCTGGGATTTTTTTACAAGTATATCTAATTGAAGTAATCCATTGGAACCACTGATGATTTTCCAATAATAGAGAAGAAAATCAACTCCGAGTAGACAAATTTCATTCTGTATAGTTCGCTATTAGTTATAGCATCTTCAGCAGTGAACAAAGTTACAAACAGCTCCATACGCACAGTACATGTATATATACAAGGCATAATGTGATCTTAGCCAATACACATTTATGAATAGCATTAAAGCCATTAAATTACATGTATGTCAGTCAGGTGGGACGGACATTAAAATGCTGTCATTTTCAGGAACTGTTAAGCGATAACCTGACAGCGATCTACAAATGGTGTGATTCAGGTGATACAATACACACTCTAATTGATGAAAACAATACATAATCTGGTTATCTGGCAAGAACTAAGTAAACTGTGCACAAATGAATAAAGTATGGTGATAAAGTGGGTATGTACTTACATTGAATACTTCTACATGACATGAAGTTTGGATAAGACTTGTCATTTTAAGATAATATAGGTATAATTTTTTTGGCAATCAACATCAGAATTGATGAAAACCTACAAATGTTGTAACTCGCATGTTTCATAATTGTATATTTTCATGCGAGTTACAACATTTGTGGAGTGTGTATTGTAACACCTGAATCACACCATTAAAGTTCAATAATGTTCACTCTCAGGCAGTCTCTAGTAACTAATAAGGGCTGTCAATCTGTACATGCATATTAGCAAGAGATGGTTCAGATTATAGTTTATTGGATAGATAAAATGCATAAGAAAATTAACAAATGAATGATCCTTACTGTATGGTGTTAAATTAACTATTTTCGTCTGAATTTGCACAGGTTGAAAACAATAGCTGTCCAATTATAAAAATTGCAGGTGATGTTCAATTTGACCTGCAATTTTTCTCTGAAGAAAATAAAAAACAGCAGGTCATCAAAAGTTTTCTATTTCGGACCGTGGATGGATCAGAAGCCTAATAATGAAATTGACTGACCTTCACCTGTTTTATCGAGGTCAAATTTAGCACAAGCAATAAATTTTAAAGGAGTGAAGATGAGCTCTCCAAATTCATCATACTTGTGCAATTGGTGACTGACTAGAAGCCTATCCCATTTGACTGAACCTATTTTCTCTAGGTTATATACTTTATATTATGATATAACATGAAATATAGCTAGGCATTCCAAATTGATACCACAATCTGATGATGGACCTGAACTCTTTGGATATGACTGATGTTGACCTGTTTTCTTAAGGTCAAAAACTGTATGTTAAGTCACATGTTAACTGCCAACATACACTCTAAATCTAACATTGTCATCATTTTGTTGTGGCTGTGGTTGTCTTCCAGAACAATTTAACGAATTTTGCACTTGTTCCAACAGCTTCATGCTTCAACAGTAACTTAAACCATGCTGTATCGGCTGAGTTGTTGAAACACCCTCTATTTCCTAGCTCTGACATACTGCATCACTGTCGAAATATAGGTACCATGACAGAGTGATAGATCACACAGCCAGTGAAGGTTCCTGATTTACATCGAATGTCCTTATTGCCTAAGTAATATTAGCAGCATTTTACAACAACAACAATTCACTGACTTACAGTGAAAAATTATAGTGAAAGGTATTTATTTTTTGTTGTTTAGCATTTTTATTTGCTGGCATTGTTTCAGATAGAGTACAACAGCCTAGTTCATACAATCAGAAATAAAAAGGGGGTTAAAGTCTTTATGTTCAAACTTTCATAGGAAAGGGGCAATTTGAAATTTTATTTTTATTCGATTTTTTAATGTCGGTGGGTCCATGAAATGCAAAATAAAGTTGGTGTCGCCTCACACTGGGTTTCGCCCATTGGTGAAGAAATCCTTTCTCCGAGGCACTTCTACCAGGGATGATTCGTGATTGCTCATCCTCCAGGAGTATGTGCCCCACCCTCTGTCTCATCCTAAAAAAAATTTGCCACCTATAATAAGGGGTATTCTCAAATTGGGGAGATCTAAAGCCCTGTGAGTACCAAATTATGTGCTACAAAATTATCTGGGGAAATGCTCTTTGCCCGTGTTTCACACGAGCTTTCATTATTCTCAGGTACATTTAATAAATTGTTACAATATATTATGACGTAACATAGCATACTTTCTCACCGCTTTCTATACACATATAATGATGCGTAATAAAAGCCAAAGAGGTGAGAAGCCTGTGGCACAAAGTTTATTTGACATATTTGATATAATAACATGAGGAGGGCTTTCACCCCCCCCCCCCCCGCGCAAGCGCGCGCGCACACACACACACACACGTATGCACACACACCAAATACAAGTCAAAAAAGTTGCAAAAGCATACCAGCCCCATATCTTGAATAACACCGGGAAACTAATGGACTGTATCCCCATCGAATCGGTATATGTCTAAATTGCATATCTGAAGAACATTATTTAAAGCTTCCTTAATTATTGATATGAAGCCAGAGGGCCCCACTTCCGTTTGAAGAGCACTTCATTGTTATTTTTCGAGGCTATATATTTCTCCACATTCTCCTCTTTAGGATCATCTGTTTACTCCATCGAAACTCGGTTTCACATTACGACATCGGCAGGCGTGTATATATTTTTTGGAAAGCAACATTATGTAGTTCAGCCATGAATTAGCATTGCCCATAATAACTTGGGATACCGAAGGTTTCTCCATGGAAATTTCATGGTTCATCGCCCAGTTCTGGACTTTGGAATAGATACAGAGGTAAAATAAATGAATGAGGGTTTCTTTTTCCTGACCACAGAACGTACAGGAATCGGAATCGGTCCTACCCCACAGATTCAGAAGATAATTTGTGACTAGGATCCTGTGAACTATTTGATACTGGAAGTACTGCAGCTCGGGTTCGTTTGTAGTAATATATATATTGCTATAAATCGTCGACCATATTAACCCATTTATATTTAATTCCTCTTCCCATTTTTTCTGATTCTTATCAGGTTTTACCTCATATTTTTCCAGTAATAATTTATATACAAATTTTACACACTTCTGTGTGATTAATCTTCTATATTTCCAGGTCCCTAAAAGTTTCATTATTAAGAAATTTCCGCTTTTTATATATTTCCGTTTTTTGGTTGGTATGTTATGGATTATGGCACAGCGAAGAATAAAATCGACTCCCTTTGATTCCGTAGTTGTTTTGAAGTTCCTTGAACGAAAGGAAGGCTAAGCCATCCTCGTTTAAAAGATCACTTATGCGAGAAATTCCGCATTCCGACCACTTATGTAAATGTCTCCATTCTGATTTGGGAGCCAGATCGAAAGAGAGATTTTTAAAGGCGGTATAGTTATTATTATTTTCCTCATTGCAAATGTCCAAGCATTGAGAGTGTCGTACCAAAAAGGATTGCTAATGTCTTTCAGAATACTGTTAATACTTGCTGCATCCAGGTTCCATACATTGCGTCCTACCGTCTGGAAGATTTTATTTACTAATAAACTAAGAACACTTTGCCTATCGGATATTCTTTTGACCTACTTTATTTTCAAATACGATGCAAAAGATTGTATATGTATCATATTCAGTCCCCCGTTACCTTTGTGTGAGATGATTGTTTTAATCTTATCAGGCTTAACGTTCCATATAAAGCTGAACAAAGTTTTTTTTCTAAATGAGTTATGAAAGATAAGTCTGGATCTGACAGGAAAGATAATAGACGCACTAAAAGTGGTATAACAAATGTTTTGATGATTGTGATCTTGCCTATCGGAGTTAAATTCCTTTTACACCAGCTTCCTAGAATTCTTTTAATTGACGCCAATTTTTCGTTATAATTTTTGTTAACGGTTCCTGTTACCGTGGGATAAAACCAGATTCCGAGCAATTTAAAACCTCCGGGATCTCAGTCTATAATGCGGGCAAAGCTAGCCTGTACTTCCCTTCCTCCGTCCAATCCAGATAGCCGTGGATTTATCCACATTTAACCGGAGACCAGACGAAATTGTGAACATGCAATGGCCCTTTCAAGTGTCTCTCTAGATCCGTCCAGTATAAGAGTAGTGTCGTCTGCATATTGTTGGATTTCTATTTCAGAATTTTCGATTTTTATTCCCTGTATTGCGTTATCTTGTTTAATAGCAATGGAGAGTGTCTCTTGAGAGACATCGGTCAAAAAATTACCAGATAAAGGGACCCCCAAACACCCCACCATGCTCGATGGATTATAAATTTATGGGATCTAAAATTTTTAAATATGTAAGCATTTAATCTATTACCCGTTTAGAAATAGTAAAATTTGACGAGTAAAAACTCAACACAGCGCTTAAATTTCTTTTGAGCTCTGCTGATGACGTCACATGTGTAAGACTTCAGCAGCCAGACAGCAGTCCGCATACAGATTCACATGTTGTCAAATGAGTTTTATCCTCTTCAATTTCTTCGTTCTCAAGCATATTGTATTCATTTTTCGAAGAAATGTTGAAGCTGTGTGTTACTGGATAGTGAACGGACACACCTAATGATTGAGATAACATGCACAAATGGTGGAAAGATGGGGAAATCGGCAAGGTGCGTGCGTCTGGCTAGGAGCTGGAGCAGACCGAGAAAATATGTTACCAGTGTGACGAAAATGCTTGTGACACTTCGGGACCACCACACATATGAGTCAGTGAACTCTTCGATGAATGAAAATCATCAAAATTGGTCTTAATTGGACGAATTAAGAGCTGAAACTTTCCACGTACCGAGACTAATTAGTTCTAGATAGCGAAGTGTAGTTCTGCTGTTTTGGTTGAATATACATTTCTACGAGCTGTTCTGCTTCTAGAGCGCGTTTTTAATGGATCCTGACTGAGGGAAATGACGTCATCGAATCTATATTAGCCCGTCCTATACGAACTCATCAGTTAGTTGAAAAGACAAATCGAAGGTAACACATCGTGCTGTTGGGTTAGCTGGACGAACTATCGAGAGGAAAGATTTATCGGCGCCGAGAGCGACGTGCTGCCGACGATTACCGAACGGGTGCCGAACGATCGGAGAAGATAGTTACTACCTGATTCACTGCCGCCGCCGGAAGAGACGAGCCGGCCAGAGTATATCGCCGCACTGCTGCCGTACAACCGGGAAAGCATTGTCGAAATCACTGCCAGATTCGGGGATAGAAGTCCAGAACCAGCCATCTTCAGTTCGGGTCGACGTTGCCTATATAATTCTTTTATGGTGTAGGTTACTTTCACGGGAGGCTAGGTGACTTGTCACTCCGGCCCAAGTTGAACAGTTCTCACAGTGGGGAAGTTTTAGACGCAGGGAAATATAACTTGTTGACCAGCAGCCTATGCTCAAGTCACTAGGTCGTGGCGTGACTCCGGTCCGAGTGACATATTCTGTGGTCCTCCGAGTCGATGAGTTAATATTTCCCCATAGCGTTGACTGATTAATCATAGGTCACATACCCCTCACTAATTATGAACACTACAACACGCAAATTTCAGTGCCACGTAACACATTTCTTATAGCTACGTCTTCTATGTTATACCCCTAAATGCATGAAGGCTTTAGTTTACAATTACATACACTATTACACTGAAGGCTTTAGTTTACAATTACATACACTGTTTATCGGCACAGCTGACATCCAAATAACATTGTACATCCAGACTACGTTCGTCTGGGCTTATATTATTTCTCACTTCACACAGGTGGATCATTAGCCCTGCTTCGATCAACTTGGTATTGTAAAAATGATAACGTAGAAATAGACCCGCCCGCGGATATCTTCACATTATTATATTATCTGAGACTTATATCTGTAAACTCTTAACACACATTTATATAACATTGCATTTACCAACACTGAGCCTTTCAATTCGCCTCTCGTGCTGTGCCGTGGGGTAGACGTCGCCGAGCGTGGAGATCGTCGCCGCCGTGCCGTGGGTCAACGATGCCTTCCCGAAAGCAGCCAAACGTCGCCATAGAGGTCTACTATCAACGATGATAAGTCGTCATCAGTAAAATAACGAGCAAAAGAGCTCGTGACGGCTTTCTATTCTATCCTACAGATTGGGTCCACAGTCAATAACGAGCAGGAGAGCTGGTGACGCATTCCATCGCCTAAACATCTTACTACTGTTGACTTAAAGTAGTATATAAAAGGCATATGAGAGCAACGTGAGGGCGAGCGACGGGCATATTACCGCGACCTGGGAATTCTACGACCAGATACCATATACGATTATCAGCGCTTGGGTATTCATCGGGAGGCCGTGTACCAAGACACAGCGACGACTAGCGGTTCCATACTTCCTGGGGTACTACCGAAGACCGGAGGGAACCAGAAGACGACTGGGCTGACCACGGGAGATAACCAGTCTACACGAGACTGTGCCCGGGGCATTCCTCGCGTCGTAGATAGGGATTTGTATATAGTATCCAGTATGCCTTTACTAGAATATATGTTCATTGTTTTATTGTATTACTCCGCTTTGGTTGTTTCTACAGGTCTTCCTTTCCCACCTCCTCGATCCAGACAAGATGACGGATTGTATCGAACTCCCCTCGTTGGCCATGATCAGTGGTGCACGAGACTGTTTAATACAGCATGACAAATTCATTGTCCTGCTACTTCAGGCCACGGTACTTGTACATCCCATTACTACTGCAACGTTCATATCGCTCGAGCGTTTCACCTGTAACACAGGCATATATACTGGTTCTTTCGACTTCACGGGCAACGATGAAATAGAGCTGTTTACATGCTTGTCTATATGAAAAACATCCGTGTAAGTTCTGTTGAAACAGTAACGAGCCGAAGAAACTGATCAAGGGGAAAGCATTGTTTGCATGGTGGTAGCTTGCCTAGCCGCTGTGCAGACAGGTTCAGGACGTGGAACTCCACGCGTGGCCCGCCTCGGGAGCACGGTATAAAATACAAGCGATATATCGGTGAATATTGGTACACTCTGTACCAATTCTGTGACACATCTTTCCCTCCTACATCTACTCACAACAATTGCGATTGTGGGGAAGGGGAGCATGATCTTGACCTTCGAACCATTGGTCGCAATTCGATGTTCGACATCTGACTGCATAGCTACCCTAGCGAGATATGAGAGAAAGGAGGTGTTCGGTTTAGATGAAAAGAATTCCCGAGGCTAGGGGCCGTTTGAACATCATGTGTTTTACATCTCCATGGTGTTAAAACGATCTAGAAAACGACTTGGAAATTCATTTGGATAAACAATACTGGACAGTGATAAGGGTAAATGATTTGGGGTTTTTTGTTTTTGTTTTCATTTCATGCCTATTTGGAAATGATGCCAACTGTCGTATGAAAAAAAGGTCTTCCGATTTTTGACGCGGAAAATCTTTCGTAGACGACGACTGAATATTGATTGTCGAATCTGACGCCTAAATGCAGATTAGAGGAGCGCGAAATTTTGAGTTCCAATTTTCAAATCTTAAAAAAAGTATATAGTTTCAGTTTTCTTTTTCCTCCTCTTCTTGATTCTGGACATCAATATGCAACAGTGATCTGAAAGAAAGACAGCGAATCGCAAAGACAAGTAAGCGCTTATGTTTTTATATTTAAGTTTCACACACAGACAACTCAGAATTGATCACCACTTGCTCGGTAGTTGAATATTATTACGATCCATCTGAGCAAAAAGAAATTTATTACACATATATAATTTCTACTTGGAAGTAATTAGTGGGAGGGTAACAGAAATATGAAAGTTGAAACTATGAACGGAAAAGTAATAAGGCGAAACTGTAAGAAGTATTTCAAGGCATGTCATGCCAATAACGAAAGATTCCTGGTTGACAGCAGTTACGGCTATTCTTCGATCTGTCGTCACTACAATAGTGTTATATACTTATTTCCCTATTTTCTGCTAATGTAGTTGCTTACAGTATTACAGCTAAAACATACACTTTTTATTAGGGAAATGACCCTCAAGAAAGAGGTCGACACTTTGCTTCCCCAAGTGATTATGCTTGTGCCAATATGTTATTCGAAGTTACCTCATTTTTGTTCACCCGCGCTGAATTTTTGGCATTTTTCGAGTCGCTTGATATAGTAATATAATTGATTATTATTCGTAAATAGTTGGGTTGTTCATATGAAAATGTGAATCGGACATTCCCGGTACACTGGTCTGGGAGCATTACGTCACAACAAACCGCCGGCTTGGAGTGAGAAAATAGACCAGCAGAATACCACGTTGAAGGGAAAAATCCATCTAACGCGAACATCTCCTTTGTCGATTTTTCAAAAAGTTGAGGAACTAACTAACGAAAGTCGTGAGGAGAAGAAGTAGCCTAAATACGCTTGAATTCAGACTGACTCAGTAGATGGCAAGGGAAACACTTTGAACTACCCATTTCAACGTCTCACCGGTTCAATAATCATTCGATCGTTGTCTTATCAACTACCGGTAATCCCCTATTTATACCATGTTTTGATACAAATTTTCTGATCAACCACATGAGTTTGCAAAAAAAATAGTCTAATACAGCTCAAATCATCACAACGGCCCGATATGTCGGTTAACATCGGTTGTCGACCCTTAATATATCCTCCCTAGAAGTGCCTTTAAGAAAAAGGTCAGTGAGCAAATTTTAATCAATCATAAATTCATGTTTACGCAGTTGAGATTTCGCAATGTTATCGGAGTTGATATTTCAGTATGTTAATTGCAAGAAAAAGCTTTAGCATGTTTTTGATTTAACAAACCATCTTATCGCTAGACACAAAGAGGTCTTTTCTATATAAACTTTCTATGTTCCGTGATCCCGGAAAACTATTCCTAAGCATATGAATGTGGATCAAGAATATATTACCAGGAAACAAACGAGGTACAGTATACAAGTACCCCGGTACACGATGTGTTTTAGTGGAATATCTAAAAGCATGGTAAAATTCCACCGTAACAAGACATATGCAACATATTACTAACTGATACAAGCACATCACAAGACAGTCCTTGTGATGTATTGTGATGGTATTGACTGGTGACTTCCGGTAATGGCGACGAAGAGCTCTGCAACAAGACTTTCTCTGCGAACTATTGCGTTGCTCACAGAACTTATTGTGCGTTTTGGTCTACCTATATTGATATCTGTCTTTGTGAATCACTGTCTTGTTAAGTTATCCTTCGTGTGTCAACATCGATAAGAGTAAAAAAATGGATACGGTTAAAAAGGACTTCTATGCCGTCGTGAAGGGCAGACGGATGGGGATTTGTAAAGAGTGGACCACGTGCGAATCTGCTGTTAAAAGGTACTGTAACGAATTTTGGCATCCCCTAATCGTTAAATATGGACTAAACACAAGCTCGAACCAAAGCGCAAGTCTGGAATGAAGAATGCGCGCCAACCCGGAAATGTGACGAAAATCGGGGTCTACACGATACCACAACGATCACCATAAATACGGGTATACATGACTGAAATCAACTTACCGCCCAGTGTTTATGTCCATCCTGGTCTGTGATATGAACGGAGAATGCTATCTAATGTTCCCGTTAACAAGGATACTGTGCAAACTGTATACAGCGATATAATCAGCAGTAACGAAAGTGAAACTAGAAGTCGCGAATTCCCCCAAAATCTGCTTGGTGATAATGTTTGGAGTTATCGTTCCTGATCTGTACACTGGTGTGAGTTGTCTGACTGGATAGCACAGATGGCGCTGCGGGAAAGTGTGAGATTTCATACGGGCAACTAGACGTTACATGTACGAGGTCTGATATGTATAAAAGACGAAGTTGCCACATGAACAGGTACAATAAAAGCGTACCTAAGATACAACACATATCACGAATCGTTAGATTCTTGGTATGTGCTTTAGAATAAGTTAACCGGAAGACTACTGTAAGGTCATGTGACTCTGTCAGTATGTCGGCATGTGTTGTAATGTTTACCTGTATATGGCGAGATTCTGCTGGTGGACGTTTCGTCCCCGAGGCCCGCCCCCTGTACAGGCCTTCTGGTCTTATGTTGGCATTTGTGGGAAGTTGATGCTTGGTCGACATCGGGCCTTACAGACTAGTCTTTTGTGTTAAACGTCGGCATTTTCATCAGACGACGATACAGCTCACCAATCCCCAGTGTACGAGTTGTCACAGCGACACAGCTCACCAATTACAAATATACCAGTTGTCAGAGCATTTCCATCACAGCTCTCTAGATTTGTATCTAATACCGATTATGCCGGTGCTAGGGGCCGTGTGGTCATATCATCCAAGTTGCCACATGAGCAGGTACAATAAAAGCGTACCTGAGATACAACACATATCACGAATCGTTAGATTCTTGGTATGTGCTTTAGAATAGGTTAACCAGAAGACTATTCTGTGAAGTCATGTGACGCAGTCAGTATGTCGGCACCTCTTCCCACTTCCCTTATATGTGTTGTAATTTTTACCTGTATATGGCGAGATTCTGCTGGTGGACGTTTCGTCCCCGAGGCCCGCCCCCTGTACAGACCTTCTGGTCTTTGATATATGTTGGCATTTGTGGGAAGTTGATGCTTGGTCGACATCGGGCCTTACAGACTAGTCTTTTGTGTTAAATGCCGTCATTTACATCAGACGACGATACAGCTCACCAATCTCCAATGTACGAGTTGTCACAGCGAAACAGCTCACCAATTACCAGTATACGAGTTGTCAGAGCATTTCCATCATAGCTCTCTAGATTTGTATCTAATACCGCTTATGCCGGTGCTAGGGGCCGTGTGATCATATCATCCAAGTTGCCACATGAACAGGTACAATAAAAGCGTACCTGAGATACAACACGTATCACGAATCGTTAGATTCTTGGTATGTGCTTTAGAATAGTTAACCGGAAGACTACTGTAAGGTCATGTCAGTATGTCGGCACCTCTTCCCACTTCCCTTATATGTGTTGTAATAGAAATCCCTTTTGATCTGAACTGTAACCAGGTAACTATTCTCTTCCATTGGGCTTATAGACTGAACAGTGTATTGCATGCGCAAACGTGTAATCGGTGGAGGGTGCATTTACGAAGAAGAGGGAACATAGGAAGTCCAGTGACTCAAGTATTTGTGAAGGGTATTGAGCAGCAGTGTTGTCGGTGATTATGCTGGGCTGCGTTCGGGCGACTGGTAATATTCCAAGGGTTATGGAATTGGACTGATGATACATGGGAGCACTATACCGCACTGGTGATACCTAGGATCCATCTGTACCTACCTGATTGAAGCTCGAACGAAGAAGTCACTCTCACAAGCCAGCTTATGTGTTCACGGTGGAGAGGCATAACGGTGTCTGAGAGCGTTCTCGCCGTGAAACGGGTGACAGGAAACTGATACCAGCCTATGAGGGGAAGCAGGGCGATTTGATGTGATCTGAGACGTTGAAGGAAGCCTATCGAATGAAGTATGTTTTATCGGTCGTCGTGAGTACCTGGGCCGTTTACAATGCCTATGAACGCACCACCGAAGCAGCATCTCAAAACTGCTACAGACAGATTCGCTGCCAGAGACGTAATGTTAGATCACATCATCTAGCCGGATACTAGGGTGAGAATAATCACACGGAAGAGGTGGCATCGCCGATACGTGCAAACGAGGTGAAGACAGACGTCTCCACGGTGGGGAGACGAACTAACCTGTAGAGTGGAATTCTTACAAGAAGAAGCAGACGTATCCACGGTGGGAAGACGAACCGACCTGTAGAAGGGAATACCTACCTACAAGGTGAACAGACGTATCCACGGCGGGAAGACAAGTCTATCTCTCGGAAAATACGTACCTGCGAGGGGAAGACGGTCATATCCACGGTTAGAAGCCACGACTCATTTCTGGGGACGATATACCTACCTTAGATGGAAGAGAGCCGTTATATCCATAGCCTCGCTCCAACAGCCGGGAGAAGGAAGAACGTCGAGCCGCTGTCCTTAGCCTCGCTCCAACGACATTCCATTCCAAGAGAGGGGCCAGCAACCAGGCCGCCCCAACGCTTACTTACCGTGTGGAAAGGGCCAGCAGCCAGGCCGCCCTTTGCACGGCAATTTATATTATTTCTGTACATATTTACATCTTCTCTCGCAATCACCCTGTACATTTAATTGAATATTATTGCATACTATTTGATTCCGTATCAGACTTGGTTGTCTCTACGCTCTTCTACTTTCTCGATCCAAACAAGGTGACAGGCCGAAGGGAATCTCTAATCGGCAAGGACTAGTGCCAGCAGGGACCGTGGACTGACAGCTTGTGCGCTACCATTTAACGAGACTGAGCTCGGCTGCGTCTCGTTCATTGACCGGCCCGGCACACGTTACAGTACCAAGACTTTTCTACCATTGATGAAGCTGTGAATTATTTCCATGGAGAAGGCATTATCTGTTCTAAATTAGATGTATATGAATTGGGAAATAGCGAACAACATCAATCTCAAACTGATAGATCGGACCGGTGACCTAGATTCGAACCTGAACGACTCTCAAACAGCTTTGAAGGAAAATGTGCACACAGTGTCAGATACTGTCGATAGCGGGGAGAATGTGCCCAATAGGGAGTAAACAACAACTCGATGATATAACTAATCTCTGTAATATATGTCGGACGAAAGATGGTGACAAGGTCATCCTGTGCAGTGAGTGCAAGTCCTGGTGCCATTATAAATGCACTGCCCTGCCTCCCAATCAGTTTTTCGAGTCTGCAAACAGAAAATGTTCATGCCTACAGTGCTTGAGTATACCAAATCCTTTCTTATTAGAATATGCAGGTGAAAGGAAAACAAACGTTCAGACTGAAAGGACACAAACTGATCCTCTGCAAAACAAAGTCGAGGCTGAGGCTGACACTATTAACGAAGTGTTAGTGGACTTCCAGAGATCCACCATAGTGATCCTAGAGAAATCTTTCGTTAGTGCTATTGATATACTTGCCTCCATACAATCCTCAAATAGAGAAAATGAATTTCAAAGAACGATTAAAACAACTAAACAATGAATGTGACAAAAACAAGAAAGAGAAGGCAGGGCTTGAAAAAACGGCTGAAAGATTGCTCTACCCCTGTGAAAGTGATTCCATGTAAATGTAAGGATTTACAGAGTAAACTTGAGGCAGCTATAAAAGATAAAGACATGAGTGATGAGTTTCTTGACAAGGAACTACAAAAATGTAAAATGCTTGGAGGAGCACAGGTACTTCCAACAGAAGCTGTCAATTTTAGAATCTCAAGTACTGTGTCTACAAAGTGAACTTGAAGTCCGCGACCGTGGTACATGTGCGAAATAAAAAACACTCACATCATTTAGCTCGAATCAGAACTTCAGAAACAGGCTGTAAATCTGTTGAAATCACAGGATGAACCTATATCATGGAAGCTCCATGCGTCAAAAGAGGACAATATTATTCTCTCGGACAGCAGGGACAAACCCGTGTCCCCCACTGAACAAGTAATTCAAGCGGTACAGACAGACAACAGTACTGATGCTGCCCAGAATAAACCTTCCCATCGGGGCGTGAAGTGTGCTGATGTACATGTGCCTGTAGAATCTGAGTCAAATAAGAACTGGAAGGGAAATAACATCCTGTTGATTGGAACATCAAACATACATAAAATTTGTGAACGCCAAACATATTTCACCAGAATCTCAGAGTGGAAAAGGTTACCAAATACATCATCCAAGAGGCTCAGAAATTCATAGACTCTGTTGAAACTACACTTACAGTTATTGCGTACTATCTAGCCTGCAACGATATCAGAGACCATTCAATAGAAGAATGTGTGAATAGCTTATTATATCCTCTCGAGTTACAAATACGCAGGACAGGTTTCAGGACTCAAAGGTGGTTATCTCCCCCTTGGTTTGCTTATGGCAGATAAGAAATCTAACCACAAGGTGGAAGTATTTAATTCCAAGATCAAAGAGAAATTCTTTGACTCTGACAAAACCATATGCTGTGACAATGGTAACTTTGTTAAGAGATGCCCCTCGTATAATGGTGTTTTGAGCAAGGATGGTGTTCATGTGTCCCCGAAGGACTGATAGATCTTGAGTGATACCTTAAAATACACATTGGCGCAGGTGTTGAACCTACCGGTTTACCAAACACCTAAATCTGCAAAGAATAACCGTGCTGCCCCAATGTTCAGGGCTCCAACCACCAAGAACGGAACTACGACCGGAACCACATCCGAAACTATGACACGAACCACAACCGAAATGACGACTGGAATTACAATCAGAGTAACTGGAATGACCGGGACAAATACGACGACAGGTTCTACAGTGGTCACAATCATGCTGACATGAACTACGATGACCGGAAATACGAATTGATCTACAGACACCATGGTAACAAGTCGGGTTCCCCGTACAGAAATTACCGTTCGTGGGGGGACCAAGTTTCAGAAGAAAGTAGTCTGCCCAGTTCGCCTTTCAGGACGCGCTTTTAAGATTCTGAGAAGCGGAATCAGCTTTATTAACGGAAGACAATGCGAAGATTTATCAATATACATATAGGTTATTGGAATATCAACAAACTGAAAAATACAAAACTAGAGACAACTCTGATGATGCCGACTTTATTAAAGAAATCTCAGGATATGACATCATAGATCTGTCTGAAACGAAATGTAACATGAACACAGGCCAGTTCAAGAGGTACAAGACATACATCGTGCTATCAATGAACACAATCAAGAATACTATGGTGATCTAGCCATATTAATTAGTCATACTGTTAGAGGTGGTATAAAGTTTATGAAAACAACCTCCTCTGAATATCAGTGGCTCATGCTGTCCAAAGAATATTTGGGTTTCAAAAAAATGTTTATCTTTGCTTTGTTTACGATGCATCTCGTCATACACTGTGAAAGAAAAGATTGACATCTTGAGCATCTTGGAGAGTGATATTATAAACTATCGTGAAAAGGTGATGTTGTTCTTTGCGGTGATCTCAAAGGGGAAGAACGGGGAATCACCCAGACTTCATAACTGATGACAGTGACAGATATCTCCCTTCATACGATACTTACCATCTTCATAATGTGCAAAGTTGTAGAGTGAGTCAGGACCAAAAAGTTTGCCTTAGGGGCATGGATTTACTGGATCTTTGCATGGCCAGTAAAATGAGAATTCTTAATACACAAGCGTTTAGTCCGTCATTTGACACACAGCCGTCGTCCAATGAGGAATCTCCGCGTCCATAATCCAAAAACCTAATTCATATAATAACATTAGCACCAAATTAAATAAACAAATCATAGCATACATAAAACTAGGCCAATTTCCCGCAAGACAGAAGCGGTCAACAGTTCTCAATGATGCCAGCAAGACCTTACGATGTTCCAAAGACACCGTACCACAGATCATTATTCTTACTCCATATGATATATATGTTGTAAAGTCGTCACCCAGAGTATGATGCATCTTAGCCACGCCTCGACCGCGATTGTTCATACGAACACCGTGAGGATCTCGAAACGCATAGGCCCACACAGCCCCCAGCCTCGAGTCGAGCGGAACCAGACACAAGCCACGAAACGCACCGCCATAGATGTTGGGGGATACGGTCGCATTTTGCTATCACTATGCGGCACGTATCGCCACAATTGAGAAAATTCGAGTGGAGGCGCTCGACGATACAGCCCTATACTCCACAAGTTTCTGCAATAATGTTTTGTGACGTTGACCAAAATCGTAACATTTAACACAGGATCTAGCAAATGCTACTAGGCGAGATATGTACACGCCACATGCAGGTCTCTCGGTACATCGCCGTTTAAACAGGGACAGCCCACGATGTCAAAATGGTAATCATCTCTTTAGTCGCGAAGCCAACGAGAGAGAAGGCCCGCCTCATCCCTACAAAGATATAGGTCCAAATAAGATGTGCCACTAGGGCCATCCGCAGTATCCCCCCCCCTCCCCCCCAAATCCAGTGAAGGTGGACACATATCCCTCACTGCGTCACCTATACAGCGATAATCCACAATAAGAAGATCGTCCACATAGCGCTTAGTGAACGAGAAGGAACGGGCTCAGAAACAATCCGTTCCTGGAAGCGTGTGCATTTGGTCGTATCCACAAGAAACAGGCCAGACAAAAGGGAGCACAATTAGTACCCATTGGAATACCTAAACGCTGTCGATATACTGTACTACCAAACTCCACATAGACACCACCCATGAGAAATCCGAGCAACTCTATAAACAAAGAAACAACCCCTGAATGATATCCCTTGTATGTAGTAGAGCTAAAGAATGCTTTATGGCTTCTGACATTAATATATCGGCGATCAGCTCTCCTGAACACCGATACTATTAATGAACTAAGACGGACAATAAGGTCCCGGTGGAGGATTGCAGCACAGAGAACCGAGAAATCTCATGTGGATACATGTCTGTACGGCATGTGACCTTTAGCACCAAGCTCTTCCGTAAGACATTTCGAGTTTTTCAATGTCCACATGCATCCAGTGCCAGAGCCCTCAGAAATAGTGGCGCAATACCTTTCCTGAAATGCTTTTACCTCCTGAAGGGCCCTCCTCAACAGGACCGAAAGAAGCTTCGTGGTGCAGCTTCTAGAACCAGCCACGATTCCATGTCAGGACACTATGAGGTATTAATGGAAACTTAACTTCTTTTAACAATGGTAGTAATGTTGTGGATTACTTCATCTTTTCCGAGGCTATTATGTCACAGGTGTTGTACTTCTTTGTAAGTCAGCACTCGCCTCTGTTATCAGATTATTGTAAAATTTGCAGCAGATTTCTCTCCCCCCCCCCCCCCATGCTCCTGATAATAGTGTACATGTAGATGCCACAGCCCAAAACTTAAACAGTATTATTATGCAAGCAGCAAAACTTTCGCACAAGAAAAAAGGCGCTCTAAATGTTAACGATCTGAGAAATGGTTAGACTCGGATCTAAACAAAAATTAAAGGTATTTTCAAAGCAAAGGCACTGAACTATTCCAAATTTCCACAGACCTAATAATAAGGGGTAGTTTTACAAACATCGCAAAGCCTACTCCAAACTGTGTAGAACTGAATGTATAAATTTTGAAAGTTAGTAGGACAACTGAACAATTTACATGAAAATAATCCTAAGGAACACTGGAATCCTTTGGCCGAACTAAAAGGTAATGATAATGATAACAACCGAGAAGAATAAAATAACATCTTAGCAATGGGTTTCTCATTACTCGGATCTTTACACTGTTCCAGAACATTTTCTGGAACGAGTCATTGGGGCAACTGAAGCATTGAAAACGAAGGAAAAGTTTGGATCTTTTTGTGAGTTGGACTACAAGATAACTAGCTCGGAAATTTGAAAAATCGTAAAGACTGCAGGACTAGACGGGTACCGGTACTAGATGAAATGTTAAAACATGGTGAAAACGTTCTACTTCCATGTCTTCTTTAATCTGTGTTTGACTAATAGTATTTATCCCTCCAATTGGAAACAATTGGAAACAAGTCTCTTCACAAAAAGGGTGACCCCACAAATCCCTCAAACTATAGAGGTATTACTATTAAAAGTTGTGTTGCTGAACTTTTGAACTCTATTCTCAATAACCGTTTGAACAGTTTTCTCTCGGCTCACAAAAGCATACACCCAGCGCAAACAGGCTTTCAAAATAAGGCAAATACTTCAGACCACATGTTTATTCTCCGAGCTTTAATCGACAAATATACGAATGAACAAAATGGTAAACTATTTGCTTGTTTTATAGACATCGAAAAGGCCTTTGATTCAGTTATTCATCCAATTTTGTTTCTAAAATTAAATGAGTTAGGTATCAATGGCTATTTCTATCACCTCATTAAGCATATGTACAGGGATGATGTGTCAAGCATAAAACTGTGAGACAAACTAACCGAGTCCTTCGCATGCCATAAAGGTGTACGCATGGGAGACCCTCTAGGCTGAACTCTGTTCAATATCTTTATGCATGATATCCCAGGGATAATTGATAACTACTGTGATCCCGTCAATCTGAATAATATCTCTCTAAACTGTCTAATGTATGCTAATGGCATAGTCTTTTTTATCCTCTAGCGCAGAAGGTCTAAATTATCTAAATAATAAACTAAAATTTCTGTGTGATAGCTCTTGTCTCACAGTAAATATAGAAAGTCCAAAGTATTGACTTCTAGCAGATGTGGAAGGATATTTAAGCAATCGTTCTTTTTCAGAGATATCCTCTTACAAAGTTTACAAACGTATAGATATCTTGTGGTTATATTTTAAGTCTCTGGTAACTTCTCGTCTGCTGAGTCTGGTCTGTATCAAAAAGGCATGAACGCATTTTATCAGCTAGCCAAATACCTAGGGGACTTACAGTCCACCATTTCAACTAACCCTAACCCTTGATCACACGATTAAAGCCCATAGTATTATTTGGGAGTGACATTTGGGGTACTCTGAATACTTCATCGGTAACGTTAAAAAAAAGAGATGATTTCACATTGGTAAAGGCAATTTCCAGTGGTATGTTTCAATGTGACAAACTAAAGTTGAGATTCTGTATATATATATCAGGTCTTCACTGCCGATCTTCAAAGGACCACGTATGTTTAGATGGGTAAACGGCCCCAGAGCAGGTGCTGTAGAAGTACCTGAAATAAAATATTGCATATACAAGAAATTGTTCAATTGGCATAAGTACAATATTATATTGTATACTCAGAAAAGTTTCAAGGCACTGAGTCTCATCATTCTCGAATAACAGGACCGTGAAGTAGTGCATTCGTGCAGAATCGCCAATTTTGAGGCGAAAACACCTCACATTTCTTTCTATAAACATATGAAGATAAACGATTTGGTCTACGACTACGTATTGGAACAGCGAGTATGCTGTATCAAGCTGGTTCTGGTTATCGTTTCTCTTCATATGTTTACAGAGAACAATAAGAATTGTTTTCACCTCAGAATCAACTATTTTGCACGGAGATTGATGAGACTCAGCGCCTTGAGGTTTTTTTAAGTATACAACATAATATTGTACTTCATGCCAATTGAACAATTTCTTGAAGTGGAAGTATTTTCTTTTGGTACTTCTTATTGCACCTGGCCTGGGGCGATTTCCCAATCTAAAGATACAAGGTCCTTTGTCTACACTCAGGGGACGTGGGCGCTTCCTGCTCTATATTGAAATCATATGCAGTATCATTAAATATTGGCAGCGCATTGAATCTATGACATCAGATTCCATGTTGTATCAAACATTCAGTGTCAGCAATGAAGTCAATGACAAGAACACGCAATCTTGGTTCAGTACAATTTATTGCATTCTAGATACACTCGGGCTATCTCATAATGCGCATAACATTTCCATATCACAAATTCGCCATAGGCTTGAAACAACATATAAAGCATTCTGGGAAAGGGAAATTGACAGATGTGTAGCAAGTAATGAGGGAATATTAAGATCCCAAATTCCGTAGAGAAGCATATTTGAACTCTATACAGGTTCTCCTTAATTTGCCGACGAAAGGATTCACTCACTCACTCACTCATTACCGGACAATTTGCAAATGAGAGCCTACTTCGTAGGAACAGTAAATTACATTGAACTGTTCCTTTCCAACTCCACTAAAACTCAAACTTTTCCACACCTTAATAAAACCACTTCTCCTATACAATTGTGAAATATGGGATTTGACTGAAAGGTTAACAAAAACAATGAATACCACGTCAGGGTTAAATATCGATAAGATTCTTAGACTACCCCCGGAACAGGGATTGTTGAAATATGGGGGTTTGAATGAATGGTTAACAAAAACAATGAATACCACGTCATGCTTACCCCAGGAACAGAGCTTGTTGAAATTTTGTAAACCTATTTTTGCAAACCTGCTTAGATACCAAATCAGCAAGTTTGGCTGAATTGGGTGAATACCCATTGATACTCGATGTTCTCACAAGAACAATTCAATACAGGCAGAGAATAGCCTTCAATAACAACAACAACAACAACAACAACACGCTCCTTAAAGATGCATACGACTATTACAGGTCAACATCTAACACTACTGATAACTGGGAAAACGCAACGCAACATTTTATGATGTAACGAATATTGGTATCCCCTAAACGTTAAATCAGGACTAAACACAAGCCCCAACCGGAGTGCAAGTCTGAAGCGAAGTGTGCACGCTAACCCGGAAATGGACGGAAATAGGGGTCTACATGACGCCACAACGCTCAACATAAAATACGGGTATACAACAGGTATATAACTGAATGAACTTACCGTCCAGTATTTGTGTCCATTCTTGGTCTGTGATATCAACCGAGAATACTGCATAATGTTCCCGTTGACAAAGAAACGGTGCAAACAGTATACAGCGATATAATTAACGGTAACGAAAGTGAAACTAGAAGTCAGAAATTCCTCACAAAGTCTGCTTTGTGATAACGGTTGGAGTTATCGTTCCTAAGCTGTACAATGGTGTGAGTTGTCTTTGACTGGATAGTGCAGATGGCGCTGCGGGAAAGTGTGAGATATCATACGGGCAACTAGACGTTACATGTACATGTACATGGTCTGATGTGTATAAAAGGCGAAGATCAGGCATGGAAATCACTTCGGATCTGAACTGCAACCAGGTAACAGCTACTCTTCTATTGGGCTAATAGACTGAACAGTGTATTGCATGCGGAGACGTGTAATCGATGGACGGTGCCTGTACGAAGAAGAGGGAACATAGGAAGTCCAGTGTCTGTTGTATTAGTGAAGGGTATCGAGCAGCAGTGTGGTCGGCGAATGCTGGGATGCGTTGGGGCGACCGGTAATATTCCAAGGGATATGGAATTGGGCTGCTGATACATGGAAGCACTATACCGCACTGGCGATATCTAGGATCCAACTGTACCTACCTGATTGAAGTTCGAAGGAAGAAGTCACTCTCACAAGCCAGCTTATGTGTTGGGGGCCCTGAAGTGTTCACGGTGGAGAGGAATAACGCTGTCTGAGAGCGTTCTCACCGTGAAACGGGTGACAGAAAACTGGTACCAACCTGTGAGAGGAAGCATGGCGATTTGATGTGATCTGAGACGTTGAAGGAAGTCTATCGGAAGAAGGCCTGTTTTATCGGTCGTCGTGAGTATCTCAGTCTGGGTCGTTTACGGTGCCTATGAGCACGCCACCGAAGCAGCATCTTAAAACTGTTACAGACAGATTCACTGCCTGAGACGTTATATTAGACCATATCATCTAGCCGGATACATCCTGAGGAGAGGATCCTCGTAAGCCAGACTACGCCTGGATAGAAGTCAGCCGAGATCACGGTTATTAGACGAACCTAGGGTGAGATAGTAATCACACGGAAGAAGTGGCATCGCCGATACGTACAAACCAGGTGAAGACAGACGCATCCACGGTGGAGAGACGAACCTAACTGTAGAGTGGAATTCTTACAAGAAGCAGACGTATCCACGGTGGGAAGACGAACCGACCTGTAGAAGGGAATAGGTACCTACAAGGTCAACAGACGTATCCACGGCGGGAAGACGAGTCTATCTCTAGGAAAATACGTACCTGCGAGGGGAAGACGGGCATATCCACGGTGAGAAGACAGGACACATTCAGGGGAGTTTCTGGGGGAAGATATACTTACCTTGAAGGGAAGATGATACGGAAGCATCCTCGCAAGACAGGTTACAACTGTGGAAGAACGGACATATCCACGGTGGGAAGACGAACCTCCCTGTAGAGGGGATTTCTCACAAGGAGAAGCAGACGTATCCACAGTGGGAAGACGGAGCAATCTCTGGGACCAGACGTACCTGTAAGGGGAAGACTGTCATATCCACGGTGGGAAGCCACGACGTTTTCTGGGGACGATATACCTACCTTACAGAGAAGAGAGCCGCTATATCCATAGCCTCGCTCCAACAGCCAGGAGAAGGAAGGACGTCGAGCCGCTATCCTTAACCTCGCTCCAACGACATTCCATACCAAGAGAGGGGCCAGCAGCCAGGCCGCCCCTACGATCACCTACCGTGTGGAAAGGGCCAGCAGCCAGGCCGCCCTTTACTCGGTGCGCGTATATAATAAACTGTACATATTTACATCTTTAAACACGATCATCCTGTATATTTAACTGAATATTAATTGACTCTATATCAGCCTTGGTTGTCTCTACACTCTCCTACTTTCTCGATCCAGACAAGGTGACAGGTCGAAATGAATCTCTAGTTGGCAAGAACTAGTGTCGGTAGGGACCGCGGCCTGACAGCTTGTACGCTACCATTCAACGAGACTAAGCTCAGCTGCGTCCCGTTCAATGACCGGCCCGGCCCACGTTACAATGACAATTACCAAAATCGGAGACATTCCCAACTACTCGAGCCGATCAACACTCAAAACACGCACGACGAAAGTCACCACTGATCTGCAACAACAATACCAAAACACTTTTTCCAATACCTGTCAGCACATGACGGGAAACTCAATACTTATAAAGAAATATACAGATCCTATGAAATGCCGGATACATAATAGTACTTAAAAACGACGAACATAAGATAATAATCAGCAAAGTAAGAACAAGTACACACAAACTGTACAATAGACTGGAAGATATTAGACAACACATACAGAATCGGGACGCCACGAAAAAAACGATAGAAACAACAGAATATGTCAACACTGTACACAATACAGCGTAGAAGATGAAACATATTTCATTGATCATTGCACTGCCATCTCGGAAAAAAGAGTCACTCCTCCAAATCCTACATACAAACAATCAACATGTACTAGACAAAACAGACATAATAAACATCCTTGACCCATATGGAGAGAGAGCAAAAGAAATTGCAAAAGCCCTTTCTGTGATGTATGTTTCTCGTATATCCCTGGGTTGAGAACTTTCAGTTGGGTACTGCTTTCATGCACATGTATATACATCTTGCCATAGGCTCAGACCACTGATATATATACATAAATCTGACATACACAACTCTATTATAACTATCCATGTATATTCTGCTCATAGTTAGAATTGTGAACTAGTTGCCATGCATTGTATTTATACAAAGTCGTGCAAATAAATATTGATTGATTAATATTCTGTTATCGATTCCGATCGAACAATGCCCCAAGTCTTTGGAAAGGACAATATAAAATTTCGAATGAACAAGAAAATGTATTCGATCGGAGGGTGGAGGAAACTTAGTCTATGCGGTACATGAAATATTTAATAATAAGAATTATTGAATATTCAACGATTGGTACACAAATTAACAGCTATTAAATCTCTCATACTTGTAGTATAGTTTATCTTTTATCTCTTCTGCGTTTCTATTGTCTAGCTTTAGAGATGACAGTGTACGGTTTGGCTGTGACGAGGAATCCGTTGGTTCCCTCCATATCGTAGGATACACCGGGCACATTAGAAAAGGAACAGCGCTGCATTATCATGGTAAATAGTATGAAAAGTTCTACTTTAGCTAGAAACTCCCCAAGACATCGTCGTTTGCCCACTCCAAAGGCAAGGAAATTATCAACAGCAGTTTTATTGATGAGGTATTTACCATCGTCGCCTGGGTCGATCAGAAGGAACCTCTCCGGTTTGAAGACATCTGGATCGCCCCAAACCTCGGGATCTGTGCACGTGGATGACAAGTTGACTAAGACGAATGTACCCTTTGGAACTCTATACCCTTGTAGGATAACCTCGTCTGTCGTTTCATGTGGGAAAGCTAACGGAGCGATGCACGCAGAACGAAGAATTTCCAAAAGGGTAGCCTCCACGTATGGCATCCGTGTTCGATCGTCGTATTTTGGAAGTCTTGTAGCTCCGATGTCCTTATCAATTTCCGAATGGACGCGGTGCTGAATTGCAGGAAAGTTGACCATATACAAGATTGCCCATTGTAAAGCCGTTCCAATGGTGTCCGTTCCTCCCGCCTGCACTTCAGGTATAACTGAAATGATCTGTGCATTGGTTAAACCTAGCGTTCTTTTCTTCTCTGAAGAAATGTCGTCTGCTGCTTGCAATAACGCGTCCGTGACGTCGCGAAGATCGCCAGGATTGCTTGTATCTCGATGTCGTTCAGCCTGTAGATTGGACACTTCGAAGGCAGTTCCGACGAACCGGAGAAATTGGTCGATGCGATTGCGAAACAGAAACCTTGTCCACGGCATAATATCGAAGGGACTTCCGGTGTTCGTTAAACGAAAGAACCCATCTAAACTCGTTGTCATGCGACAGAAGGTTTCATCTTCTCTGACGTTATTCTGCCTCCCGAAGAGTAGCTGATACATCACCCTTGCCGCGGTAATGTGGTATTCCGAAAATTTACGAACATTCCCATAGCGTTACTGACAATTTTGCGATGAACTTTCCATGCGGGGCCATAAGATACAAATGTGATACCTAAGCCTCCGCCCATGGCCCTTTTCAGTAGACGACTGGTGTATATTTGGGGTCGCCCAGCAAGTTCTTTCGCATATCTTGTCATGGCAGCTTTGATCACATCAACACCATTGAGAACTACAGCAGAGTAACTACCCAAACGGATGCTGTACACATCACCAAATTGTTTCCGATATTTAGCCAGAGTTTTTGTCGGAGTTTTCTCCAATAGAGGAAGGTGACCAACAATCGGGAACCCCCATGGCCCCGGAGGATAGGGACCTGCCTTGTATCCACCATTATGTTCGGCGAGTACATAGAGAAACCCAATCAATGCCACAGCAAATATCAACAAAGTCAGCTGAACTCCAATCAGATTCTTGATAAAGAAACTTCCTTTGTTCCAGAACAACTCGACAAGATCGCCAAACATTGTCAATGAAGGGGAAAGGTTCCAAGTTATCGATCTGTCTTGTACGGTAGTCCACTCCAGTCTCCCGTTTAACAACAGTATACACCAGTAGTAATTCATACACGAGATACGCATGAACGCTGTGGATAGGAGGGCAAGTGACATATATTCATGGTGACCTGTTAAGTAAACGGTCACCCACTGGACTGATGCATTCAGTATGACTGTCAAGCTTGACTGGTTTTGCGACGTACTCACTTCATGAACAAGACAATGTAGCCTATGTATCTATGTCCCAGCAAGCATACATTACCTGACGGTGATGTGAACCCCATCATGGTTGGGTTTGAAAAACATCTACGTAACTATTTACATAAGAGCAATAAATAATCCCAGAAGATAAGCTGTAAGTTACTTCATAAAGAAAATATACTCTTTAGCTCTTATAAACAGTGCCGTTTTGGTGTGTAGGATCGAAATTTGGAACATTTGCCGGAAATTGCGTGAAAGAGGATTGGGATTTAGTGAGTGAAAACTGTAACATATGAATTAAGGTGAAATTGTCAAACAAGTTTGATATTTTTCTCCCGGCCTCGCCAGGCCAAAAACTCCCCCAAAACTGCCCGCACACGAGAGCTAGCCCCTGAGCTCACAGGCAATTGAGGCCGTTAGCTCAGCTGATAGCTCTCGGGTGCGCCGGGCTTAAATTAACCGGGGAAATTAAATGCAAGATTCAAATTGAATTGTCACTTATGAGTTACCATCTCCCAAATTTTGGTGAAACATGCACAAGTATACACAGCTCAAGCTTGAATCAAGCATTGGAAAGTGCATACAAAGTTTAATATATATGTATTAAGGCAGTGTGACGCCACTGGACCTAGATATCATTGCAACAGACCACCATAGAATACCATGCTTTATTTGCAGTTTTTTCTGTGTAAAAAAATCGTAAAAAAATACAATAAATATTTTCCCACACTGTTTGCAATGGTCTTTCATTTGGTGGAAACTTTGTTTGAGGGTTTACGATCACTTCAAAATCGTATTATTAGGGCGCCAAGCCGTATGACTGGTGTATTGTTTTGGGTATTTTTCTTCCGCCAGATTTTCTCCGATTCTTACAGTCAATATACCTCTCCATCGATGAAGACCGAACTTCACATAGTGATTGGGCCACTTAAGCCCGGCGCACACGAGAGCTATCAGCTGAGCTAACGGCCTCAATTGCCTGTCAGCTCAGGGGCTAGCTCTCGTGTGCGGACAGTTTTTGGGGAGTTTTTCGCCTGGCGATGCCGGGAGGAAGATATCAAACTTGTTTGACAATTTCGCCTCAGTAGTAGGAAGACGTGAAATTCCTTAGGAAAAATTTGACTCAGAAAAATGTAGCTCAGATGTTACCATGGTGGAGTGACGTCACGATGACGTCACGGATGACGTCACATCAGGTCACGTGACATCCGGGTCAAAGGTTACGTCCGAGACACTTGCTGAGACGTCACTTCCGGTCACGTGAACAACAGTGATCTCCCCCTACATAAGACCCCAGTGACTTCCAACGCTGAAAATTTTGAGGAGGATTATCCCTAGTCCGCATTGAAATACTAGCCCTGGGAAACCAATTATAAAGAAGTCCCCATTTAGAGGCGTCTGTACGGACGTCCCCGTTAGACACCTTTCGCATACCACTGTGTGTGTGTGTGTGCGTGTGGTAGTGGTGGTACGTGTGTGTGTGTATGCGCGTGTGTGTGTGTGTGTGTATGTGTGTGTGTGTCTATCTGAACGCCTTAACGCGTTATCTTAACGCCTATCGCAACGTCTTAGCGCCCCATCTGAACGCCTTAACGCCCTAGCCTAACGCCTTGACGCCATGATGTAGACAGATGAGAGAACAACAACAACAAGGATGACAGGTCAATCATTTTATTATCCCCTCCAGAGCATCATGCCCACGCTGGGGAGCCGCGTTAGGTATGTTTGCAATTCAGGTATGCTCTTGTCCATTCAGAAGCCCCCATTTTGGGCTGCATCTGTCATATTCGTTCTTGTCCGTTAGATGTATTCTCGGCTGCTCTTATCCAATCAGAACCCGCCATTTCAGAAAGTTCAATGTTCGTTCTGTGTAACCTAAGCGTCGTCGGGCAGGCCAGGTTATTGTTCACGCAGCATGTCCTGAAACGGTTGTTTGCGCACTCTGATCGTTTTTGAGATACGCTTGCTTTTATGGACAGTAACGCCCACCAACGCCCAGCTTAAATAGCTCAGAAGCTCTGATTTTTATACATATTCCATGGAATTGACACTAATTCATAGAAATGTAGAGACGCCCGTCGTTACACCTTAACGCCCGTCTCAACGCCTTAACGCCTTAATGCCTTATTTTAACGCCTTAGCTCCTTAGCTCAACGCTTTAACGCGCTATAGTAACACCTTAACACGCTATCGTAACACCTTGATGCATGTGTGGTACACCCATTTTATGTTATACCTGTCATATTCGTTCTTGCCCGTTAGGTATATTCTCAGTTGCTCCTGTCCAATCAGAAGCCGCCCTTTGAGAAACTACAGAGCTCGGAGATGTGGGATGGATCGGTTAATAGCTCGGCGTTCTTGGAATTCGGCATTCTTGGAGTGGGAGCGCGAAGCTCTTGGAACTCTGAGCTCTTGGAGCCCGGAGCTCAGAAATAACATCATCGCACGTAGGCACACACGCCCGTGGTGTACCCTGTACTCTGTGATGCAAGAGCTCTGATCTCTTGGAGTTGGATCTGTAGAAGATCGAAGCTTGGAAGTGACGTCATCGCATGCGCCGCACCTGTGGTGCATCCTGTACCCTATAGCCCGTACGGCATAGGGTACACCAGGTTTCGGGTGCACCACAGGTGCGGCGCATGCGATGACGTCACTTCCGAGCTTCGAGCTCCAAGAGATCCGAGCTCCAAGAGCTCCGAGCTCCGACTCCAACAGTTCGGAGCTCCAAGAACTCCGAGCTCTCAACCGATCCATCCCACAGCTCCGAGCTCTCTAGTTTCTCGGAGGGCGGCTTCTGATTGGACAGGAGCAGTCGAGAATACACCTAACGGGCAAGAGCGAATATGACAGGTATAACATAAAATGGATGTACCACACATGCATCAAGGTGTTACGATATGGTGTTAAGGTGTTACTATAGCGTGTTAAAGCGTTAAGCTAAGGCGTTAAGGCGTTAAGATAAGGCGTTAAGATTGGGCGTTAAGGCGTTGAGATGGGCGTTAAGGCGTAACGATGGGCGTTGACGGGCGTCTATGCATTTCGACGAATTGGTATCAATTCCATGGAATATCTATAAAAATCAGAGCTTCTGAACTATTTCACCAGGGAGTTGAAGCGTTAAGCTTGGGGTTGGCGGGCGTTACTGTCCATAAAAGCAAGCGTATCTCAAAAATTTGCACAGTCGACGTTCAACTGTCAACATGGCTTATACTTGCTCTATACGTTACGGATATGATGCGACACCGAAAGAACATACATGGGATTGAAGACACCGAGGAACAAGAAGCCGATGCAGATGCTGAGAATATGCCAGCTCATTCTGAGAGTCCGCCAACTGATACCGAAACAGAGACTGCTGAGAGTCTATCTACTGGTATAGAGAGCTTGATCTCAGATAATCAGCCTACGTCCTATGGAAGTGAGGAAGAACCTACCGTCTGAGATCGTATTGTGACAGCAGCTAGTAATACCCATGCTGCGGTAATCGAAGACGCTGGACAGGATAACTCACAACAGGCGTACATCCAAATGCGCCCGAACATCAGGAAAACAGCCATGGCGATCTATGAACAGTATACACTGCTACCTCTTGAAATGAAAGGCGACCCCACGCACAGGTCCATCATGAAGACCAAGCGTCACCTGGAAGAGGATATGGGGTTACCACCCAATGGGCCCTGAAAAATGCGATCAGAATGCGCATACAACTGTTTCAGGACATGCTGCCTGAACAATATCCTGGCCTGCCCGACGACACTTAGGTTACACCGAACGAAGATTGAACTTTCTGAAATGGCGGTTTCTGGTTGGATAAGAGCAGCCGAAAATACATCTAACGGGCAAGAACGAATATGACAAATGCAGCCCCAAATGGGGGCTTTTGATTGGACAAGAGCATACCTGAATTGCCCAGCGTGGGCATGATGCACTAGAGGGGATAATAAAATGATTGACCTGTCATCCTTGTTGATGTTGTTTTTGTTCTCTCATCTGTCTACATCATGGCGTCAAGGCGTTATGCTAGGGCGTTAAGGCGTTCAGATAGGGCGTTAAGGCGTTGCGATAGGCGTCAAGGCGTTAAGATAACGCGTTAAAGCGTTCAGATAGACACACACACGCACAAGCACACACCCACACACGAATACACACACGCACACACACACACACACACCCACACGCACCACCACACACACACACCACTACCATCACCACCACCACCACCACCAATACCACAAACACACGCACACACGCATACACACACGCACACACACACCACCACCACCACATACACACCACCACCACCGGGCGTTGACGGGCGTTGGGTACGCCTCAAGGGTCATTTGGACAACGGATGGTCCATTTCTACCCCAAACACCTTCCTTCACACCCGCAAAATGCCCACTTTGGCTACTACTCCCAAGTGATCTATAAATAGAACAGTGGTTTTCCCCTAAAATTCCCCGAAGTGCAAATACATTCCCAAGAATGCTTCACACTGATACCTCATACGGCCCAATCGGACCACTATGCGTTCACCTCGACCCCAAAGCATCCCATCCAGTGCCCAGTTTCCCACCATTTCCTGTCTGCGCATGCGCAGAATGTTAAAAACGGACGACGCATTAGTCCAGTCGGATGCTCCTCCACGAGAGCTTCACGATGACACTTCAAACGACCCAATCGGACCAGTATGGGTCCACCTCGACCTCAAAACGTCCCTTCCAATACCCTTTTTCTACTGCGCATGCGCAGAATGACATCAGTTGCACCCTACACCAATACAGTTGGACGCCCCCCACCCCACCCCACCCCCCCCCTTCACCACCACGAGTGCTTCACACTAATACCTGACACGACCCAATCGGACCACTAGGGGTCCACCTAGACCCTGAAAAGCATGGCCTCGAGACCCCTTCCATCGTGTTCTACAGCTCGAGATGAAGAAAACAAGGGGCCACAACCCATACCGCAAATATCCAGGAGTGGGTTTCGCAGTGGGACCAACGTTGTCCACTGCACCAGTATGGACCTAACAGACCAGACTTACCTGAACTTTTAAAAAAAATCACCGTTTGGCCTCGAGACCCCTCCCATCGTGTTCTACATCGCGAGACGAAGAAAACAAGATGCCACACCCCATAGTAAAATCCACAAGAAAAAAAATGACCACCCCTACCTATCCCATAAATGCATTCCCCGTATAGATTAACATTGGAAGTCAATGGGTTCTTATGTAGGGCGAAATCACTCTTGTTCACGTGACCGGATGTAACCTTTGACCCGGGTGTCACATGACCGGATGTGACGTCATCGTGACGGCACTCCACCATGGCAACGACTGAGCCACATTTTTCTGAGACACATTTTTCCTAAGGAATTTCACGTCTTCCTACTACTCGCCTCGCTAGGCCAAATCCTCAGCGTGTGCGGCGAACGTAAGCTAACAGCTCAGTCGTTTTATTCGACAGGCCAATGAAACGCATCTTCTTTTCACGTGATTTATACGTACGTAAAATGACCATTTTTACGCGAGCCTGGTCACATGAAAGATCACATGATCGTAAAGGTGTTTCGCGGGAACTGAAATCAATTCAGTGAACCTTTTGCTCACCGTGTGCGCTGAAACCACACAGGAGCCAGCCCCTGAGCTGACAGCCAATTGAAGCCGTTAGCTCAGCTGATAGCTCTTGTGTGCGCCGGGCTTTAGGAACTAGTGCAAATCCCCTATTGCAGAAATTTCGAATATTCAAATTAAACCGATTTCAATGAGTCAAAGTGGGCTTATATGTAATCAAGAGCTATGAAATCATGCTCTCTGCAAAAATGTCCCGTTGCGCCTTGGGGCACTGAAAAGGGCAACTTTCCCAAAATTTTCAAACAGCTCTAGTTTGAGCAATAATCTCCAGAGAAAGAACCGCTGAACCAATTGACGCGCCACCTGGTACGCATGATCGATGGATCAAGCTTTCTCGAAATTCTGTTTGAAAAGTTACTCGGTTTCAAAGGTGAAAATTACTTCCGTTACCAAGGAAATGTCCGTAGTTGGCTCTTTCGTCTAATTGATGAAACTGTCTATATTTCCCATGAATGGACTCCACCGGTCTGAATGTCGTCCTGATCAATGATTGCGCTAGTAATCAGTATGAATATTGCAAAACGGATTCCTTTTACCTCTGTGGTCCATATATGGCAGTTTTTTATTGTTCTTTTTTCTTCTGCCACATTTTGTCACATTCGTGCAGTCAACTCCGTTTCACCATTGGAGTCGAAACTTCACATAGTGATCGGACCACATCGGAACTATAGTCTGTCCATTTTAACTAGTCGTCTACTTTGGAGCTTGTCAAAAATCAGTAGTTAACTCTGCATAAATTTTCTTTTCTGCATCGTGTAGAACAAACTGATCTCTACAAAATGACCACCAGTACTCCTTGATATCGATAATATATCACGCTTGAAAAAACTTTGTAATTCTCTCCATATATACCGCCAGTACGGTTGTTTCATGTACCGGGCCTCAATTACATAGGGAGACGTCATAATGTATTCGTGTTTACTACACAAAGGTCAACAATGCCGTGTACGGCCATAGAGGTGTGTGCGGTTTATCATTCGGCAATTTCACTGGGCATGGGATATAAGCGACACTCCAACGGACCGCCTGTTATTACCTTATACGGCATCAATGACCTTTGTGCCAGTGATCATGAATACATTATGACGTATCCCCATGTAATTGAGACCGGGTACATGAAACAACCGTACTAGAGTTTTATATGTAGAGAAATACAAAGTTATTTCAAGCGTGATATATTGTCGATATCACGAAGAAATGATAGGCATTTTGTTGAGTTCAGTTTGTTCTACACGCTGCAAAAAAAGAAAATTTATGCTGAGTTAACTATGATTTTTGATAAGCTCCAAAGCAGACGACTAATTAAAATGGACAGACTTTAGTGCATATTCTAAACATCCCATCTTGGATTGACCTCTAAACTTTCTAAGATCTTCTCCAGGGGAACCGCCCAAGCGATGGCCATGATCTGGGAGTAGAGGTCTCTGTGGGACGTGGTCTAGTGCATATCCCAAGTTGACTCTGATTGGTCAGATGGCTTGGTGGCCATCTTGGACTTAGCTCAAAACCTTCCAAGATCTTCTCCTTAGAAACAGCTAAACATATCGATGCGAAATGTGAGTAGTATACAATGCGTATTAAATAGCTCATTGACCTTTGACCTAAAAAATTGCATATCGTGACCTGAGGTCAAAGGTCAGTGAGTGCACTTGAGCATGTACTGACCTGTATCCTCTCATCCCGTCCATCATCTGACCTTGGATCATGTTTAGACATGATTTTTGTCTAATCATAATTTTTGTTTGGATCATGATGCGGTCTGGCGGTGATGCGGTCTGCCTCCGCGGACAGAAAGTAGTCCCAAGTATATAGAGGGCTGAGGGTATGTCTGACTGTGTGGAATGCATTACTGACTTGATTCTTGTGGTTTTCCATCCCGGGAGTGCGCAGGTGTGTGGTATGACGTCACTTCCGGTCTGCGTGACCGTATGGGATGTACTGACTTGGTTCTGGGTTTTTCCCATCACGGGGAGGTCACGTGATCACACAGTATATAACATCCCGACTGACTCTCATTGACCTTTGACCTAAAAAAATTGCATATTGGGGAGGAAAACTACCTCCGGACACAGAAGAGTTCCAATCGTGACCTTTGACAGCCAATCACAAGCGAGTATTTTGACTTCGTCTGACTGTATGGAATGCATGTACTGACTTGGTTCTGGGGTTTCCCCATCACAGGAGTCCGCAGGTGTGTGGTATGACGTCACTTCCGGTCTGCGTGAATCGGGCGTGACCTGGTATGTCTGACTGTATGGAATGCATGTACTGACTCGGTTCTGGGGTTTTTCCATCACGGTGAGGTCACGTGATCACTATAGTTCAAGGTCATTTGAATGATAGGAATGCATGTACTGACCTGTACGTTCATCCGGGGACTTGTTCACATCCGTGTACATTGGCTATATTGGCTCTCATTGACCTTTGACCTCAAAAATTTGCATATTATGACGTCATTGCCGGTCTGCGGGAATCGGTCATGACCTGGGTATGACTATGGAATGCATGTATTGACTTGTGTATGGGGTTGCTGAGAGAGGTAGGGTGGGGGGGAGTGGGTGTATGTAAATTTAGGATTTGTCCCGAAAATATAAAAAACAGAACACGGACTTTACCCCTACAATAGAGGAAAACCCCTATCAACCCTATCTCAAAGGGCTAATATCGGTCCCCGGGCTTATCGGGTTCTGCCTATCAAGTCATGGATGGGTGCATGTAAAATGAGAATTTGTCCCCGAAAATATAAAAAGCGGAACACGGACTTTACCCTAGAATATACTCCTATCAACCCTATCCCAAAGGGCGAATATCGGTCCCCCGGGCTTATCGGGGCCTGCAGAGGGGCTTATCGGGGCCTGCAAATAGAGGCAGGGTGGGTGTATGTAAAGGTTTCTCCAGAAAAAAATATAAAAAGCGGAACACGGACTTTACCCCTACAATAGGGGAAAACTCCTATCAGCCCTGTCTAGTGGGGGCTAATATCGGTCTTCGGGCTTATCGGGGCCTAGGTGCATGGGTTGGTGCATGTAAAATTAGGGTACTCATCTTACATCCGGGGTTTTGTAGGTTACTGCGCAGGTCACGTGGTTTGGTGGGTCTGCGCAAGTGTGTGACGTCACTTCCGGTTTTCAGAATGACCTCCGACCTCCGAACACACAAGAGTTCCAATTTTTCCTTAGACCTTATGCATGTACTGATTTTCAACATCCGGGTTTCCCACCGCATGTATGGAATGCATGTAATGTAAAATCCGGCACCTCTTCAACATCCGGGACCTCTTCAACATCCGGGACCTCTTCTACATCCGGGGTTTCCCCCCGACCCGGTCGCACGCCTGCGCGGGACGCGGTGATGAGCGGGAAACGCTTCCGCGGTTTAGTAGTCCCGAGACTTCAAATACGCGGAGGGGCTAATAAAATGTGTAAAACGCAATGTTGTTGTTGTTGCTCTCTTTTTGGACTAACCAATCAGAATAGTACTTATCACGGACTACACCTGTAGAGCTACGTTTTGGCGCGCATGTGTGACATGGTCTATAAAACAGGTCCCTCTGGATCCCACACCCCCATTCCTACGGTTACAGAGCCATGACGGACAACCATCCCTATGCGACTTGCATTTTACAGCATGCGACCGTGGTTAATTCACTCACGGGTTACAGGGCAGTGGTTCGGTCCATGTTTGGAGATGGCGACGACAACGAGGGGGGACGCCAGATCCTGAAAAAATTCTCAGAAGCGGTCCTCGACAGAGTGCACTCGATGGAGAGGTGTGCTATCACTCACCACTACTTGACTATGACAGCCATCCTTGATTCCCGGACTATGGACCGCAAGCGCTCACGCCGGAACCAGCGACGGCTCGTTGGTCTAGTAATGGTCTTTGTCCTACTGACCCTGACGCTGCGGCAATGACAGCGACAGAAAAAGAACGTCTCTTCAGAGCCTCCACAGATGCGCTTATGTGCAACCGATATATACGAGGGTCAGTCACAGTGTGCGTCATTCACCGATCATCATTGGGTCAACCATATCACCGAGGGACCTGACCATAAATACGAGAGACAGTCAGAGTGTGTGTCATTCACCGCTCGTCATGGGGTCAACCATGTCACCAGTCCTACGAGCCATCCTTCCCCTTACACCCCGGGTGGGGTTACACGTCTATGAAGATAAAGTCACCATCGTTGAAGACCGTGGAGATGTTTGCTGGTCGCGCGCTGAGACCGTATCGAATACGGTTACGCTACACCGTGACAGCTGGACCAAATTTAAACGGGTGTTGAGCGGTGAGCTCGACGGAAACCTCATCCACATAGACAATGCCATTTACGTACACCGTGGACCCTTCTTCTCACGCCTGGGCCGTTACAAAGACCCTACGCGAGGCTTCACCCTAGACCCCGATCTGTGGACAGCCTTCGAGAAAGCGGTGCCTGTCGTGGGCCAGCTGTTTACACCGGTCGAGCGGTCAGCTGTTCAGTTGGAATGGGCTCGTGCCCTGAGTGAAGCGGCGGCAGAACCCAAGAAACAAATTACCAAACCTAGCAATGAAGCGGAGGCAGAGGACGGCTAGACTGTCAGCCCAGTGACATGACCACCCGATCCTTTGATCTCACGTCATAAACTTTTTCTCCCTATAAATACGAGACAGTCAAATCTGGTACCATTCGCGTACTGACCATGACGGAGCATATAATACGGGCGTTTCTCAGCTTGACCCCCGAGGTCTTCCTGCACGTCTTTGCGGATACGGTCGATATCATGGAGGAGGTGGGAGACATCTGTGATGCAGACCCTACACAACCGTGCACGGCTAACATTCGTCTGTCACGGGAGGGCTGGACCAAATTCAAACGGGTGTTATCTGGTGAACTGGACGGCGACCTCATCCACTTGTGTCACGATGTGTACATCCGACGCAGCCCCTTCTTTGCTCAATTGGCTCGGATAGATGGGGGTACAGTGCATTTTGCCCCTCACCCTGTTCTATGGTCTGCATTGGAAGATGCCGTGGCAGATGTGGATCAAGTGCTGACGGAGGAAGAGTGGTCATCAGACGAGTTGGACTGGTCATTTACCATGGACAATGTGCGTTGGCAGAAGCCAACGAAGAAAATCAGAAAGAAACTCTGGCCCAAGATATACCCGGTATAAATAAACGATAGAGCCAGGGTCCATCATCATTTGTCACCATGAAGAGTTGGGAGAAGGTGTTGGATAACTTATACTACAGTCCCGAGAGTCCGGCGGCCTATAGTGCATTGTCGGCTCTCTATCGAGCGGCCAAACCCCAGGGGATACAACGTGTCCAAGTCCGAGATTGGTTAAAAAAACAAGACACCTATACCTTGCATCGATCTGTCCGTCGCCATTTTCTACGGAACCGGGTTATCGTGGGAGGAATAGACGCCCAGTGGCAAGCGTATTTGGTCGATATGAGCGCCTTTGCCAAACACAACGATGGGAATCGCTATATCTTGACGTGCATCGATATCTTGTCGAAGTATGCGTGGGTGGTACGCATCCGGACGAAAACGCGGGCGAATCTCATAGCGGCGTTCAAGGACATCTTCAAGACCGGGCGCAAAACCATGTATTTGCAAACCGACGAAGGCACGGAATTCCTCAACAGACCGTTCCAACAGTTTCTGAAAGCCCAGAAGGTGTTTGTCTTCCATACGTACAACGAGACCAAGGCTTCCGTTGTGGAAAGGTTCAACAGGACATTCAAAGGCCGCATAAAAATATTTCACCTATAAGAATACAAGGCGGTACATCGATGTTCTCCCGAAACTTGTGAGTGGTTACAATCGAGCCTATCACCGGAGTATAGAGAGAGCCCCCATTACCGTGACCCAACGCATTGAAGCCCAAGTGCGGCGTGTCTTGTACCCCAGGCAATCGCAGCGAACGTCGAAGGAGGTGTTCAAGGTCGGGGACCCTTTACGGATCAGTAAATTCAAAGGTCAATTTGAGAAAAGTTACTTGCTCAACTGGAGCGATGAGCACTTCCTGATTAAACGGCGCCTATCCTGACAGCAGCGAGTCTATGAACTGGAAGATCTTCAAGAGGAGCCGTTGCTATGGACGTTTTACGAGACGGAATTACAGCCTGTCGTAAAAACAAAGCAAGACTACTACACGGTGGAGCAGATTTTGAAAACGGAACGTCGACGTGACAAACTGTTTCATTTCGTCAAATGGCAAGGCTGGCCCAGTTCCTTCAATTCCTGGGTCGCGGCCAACCAGATGAAACGATTATAAAGCCAGACACCACTACCGTCATCCTTCATTCCACGTTCGATCACGGTGCTATGGGCAAGTAGCAGCTGCCTCTGAACACATCGTCTCCCAAAACGCGCAAAGCGCAAGTGGGCTTTGTGGTGATATTGCTAACCCTGCTGAGTGTATTGTACGGAGGTGTGTTTTACGACGTAGCCTATTTCAGCACTCTACTTAACCAACTTAGAACTCCAGCTGTGAGTGGCAGTCAAACCAGTCTACAGAACTTCACTACACCAGTCACCTCCGTGATCGAAGCGAGCCCAGTCATCACCACCACCACACCACGTGTACAAGCCACATCGAGCTCCACACCAAGTATACAGTCAACACCTACACCAAGTATACCCAATACGTCTGAAAACCCATCGGATTTCATCACTCACAGTGAACGCCCATCGACAACGACGACCGACGTTGTACCCACCACCACTCCAGTTCATTCGTACCAAATTAACAAGAGCGGGTTACCACGACAGCGCATACAGCTCGAACCATGGACCCTCGGTGGCAGCATCCCTTCACTTGCGTCATCGCAGGACCGACGGGCTCCGGCAAAACGCACTTCGCCAGGAAGCTCCTTCAGCACGCCAACAGCATGATCATCCCACTCATTGCCCGAGTCGTGTGTTGTTATGGAGAATAGCAGGCAGCGTATGCAGCAATGCCCCATATCGTGTTCGTGGAAGGCCTACCTAACCTGGCCGATTTGGAACCGGACACCTTGGTGGTTCTGGATGATCTCATGGCGCAGACGGATGCGCGCGTCACCCAACTCTTTACCAAAGGCAGTCATCATCGACGGCTCAGCATCATCTACATTGTGCAGAATCTGTGCAGTAAAAACAAAGAACATCGGAACATCAGCTTAAATGGCCACTACCTGGTGGTCTTCAAAACCCCGAGAGTTACCACTCAACTGCTGCACCTGGCGAGACAGATGTATCCCGGCCGCACACCGTTTGCGTCTGAAGCCTTTAAAGATCCGACAACCCCTCAGCACGGGTATATGCTCTTCGACCTCAACCAAGCCACCCCCGATCACCTTCGACTACGGACCGGAATCTTTCCCGGAGAGACCCACCACGTTTACATGCAAAAATAATGTAAACACACCCACAGTGGCTCCCCCGGCTGGTGTGTGTGTGTTTGATGATGGGGATAATAAAAAGAATTAATACCACATCATGGTTGACTTTGTCTCTGTTCAATATTCAGGAGGTAGCCCGCAAAAGGATGAAAAGCCCCACCCGAGTTGGTCGGTGTGGACCATGACCTTGAACGCTGTCTGTGCGAGATCGGGTACAACCTGTTAAAAGGCAACGTACCACTGACCAAGTTGACCAAGCATAAGACAGGTCTCCGAAACCTAGTCCAGAAGCGAGTCTCAAAACACAAAAGAAAAAGGTGTTACAGAAAGGCGGCTTTCTCTCGGCCATCTTAGCACCGTTGGCCTCTTCCGTGTTGGGTCCAGTATTGGGTGGACTCTTCGGCCGACAATGAACCACACGAAAAAAATGGTCCTCGTCGAACCACGGCTCCTTCAAAATCTCCAATCGCCCTACCCTGTTCCACCTACGGTGAAGACCATAAACACCCTCGATGAAGAGATGCAACAGATCTTACAACGACCGGGGTTAAGCGACAATGAGAAAGTACAACGGTACAATGAGACGCTTCAACGGTACATGACGATCATGGACCAATACAAAACCATCTCTACCACAGCACCACCACCACCACGCGACACACCGGCGACCTCAGCACCGCTCCAACAGCCGCCATTACCAGGGGTACCACCCACAGCCCCACAGTGTACCTACATCGTTCAAGAAACAAGCTGGCCTGCTATTACAACGGATGAAACAGAATCCGAACATGACTTTGAATGATAAAGGCGAACTACTGGTACAGAATCAGGTGGTCCCCGGCACCCACATGACGGATTTAGTGAATGACCTGATGCGTCAACGCAGATCGCACACGAATCCTCGAGGATGGGAGGTCTTCGCTCAAGGCTTGAAAGACATGCATGTACCACAGGAATTGGTGGGGAACCCCCAGCGCTGGGCCTGGATGCAGCGGACCCACCAATCGCCGAGTGGCTCACTACCTTCTTGGGAAGCCGAGTGAGAACAAGAGTCACCCCCCAAAACACCACAACGACGGGCACCTTCTTTTCACTCCTTTAAAAAACCACCCTTGATCAAGACACCCCACATCTCCAGAGCCGTGACACGTAGCAAGTCACCGCGACGAACACGACGCCGGACACAACCGCCCAAGGCCTGGAACACCTATTAAAACCAACAGCAGCAGCAGGACAGCTCAGTCGCCATGTTTTACCTCACCCTACCCAGTAACAGTTCGCTGGATGTGTTTCCTGACAACACCTTGGCCAAGTACGTCACCCAATTACCGCAACCGTTGCATTTACCTGGACGATGGGAATGTGGCCTTGTGGATATCCAATACCCTAACTCGTGGTACAACGTTCGAGCCAGTGAAGTGTGGTACGAGCTGACCTACGAAGGAAAAAACACCAGACTCACTCTCCCCGAAGGCCAATACGATACCTCCAAGGAGTTCATGCAACGGCTGACAAGACTGTTGCATTATAAGGCTCTACGGGAGGTCACGAATACTTCAAAACCTATGAAATTACAAGCGTCTAGTCCGTCATCCATAATTCAGCCGTCGTCCATTAGAGAATATCCGCGTCCATAATCCAAAGACCTATTCCATATTCCATATAACAGTATTAGCACCAAATTCAAAAAGACAATCATAGTATACATAAACATAGGCTTGTTTCCTGCAAGAGAGAAGCGGTTAACAGTTTTCAATGATGCCGGCAAGACATCATGATGTTCCAAAAATATCAAATCCGTATCGCTGATCAGTATTCTTAATCCATAATTCGTTGTAAAGTCGTCATCTAAAGAATGATGTATCTCAGCCACGCTTTGATTGTGACTGTTCATATGAGTGCCATGAGGATCTTGAAGTACATGGGTTCATACGGCCCATAGCCCCGGGTTAAGCGGAATTAGACACAAGTTACGAAACGTAGCGCCATAGATCTTGCACGTGATTCTTGAAGGGGGACTACTTTCCTTCAAGAATCACGTGGACTTCGATTACAACGCACACAACGACAAGGCAGAGATCCTCCTCACCGCCAACGTAAGTGTCGTACTGAGTCCTATCCTACAGCAAATGCTGGGTCTCGCTCACCCGACCCACACGGGTCCATCCGAGGACCATGGCCAGATCCCGATGGATATGAAGTCGGGTGTGTACGGACTCTACGTCTACTCAGATGTGGTCGCAACCACATCGTGGGCGATATCAACACACCTCTGTTACGGGTAGTCCCCATTAAAAAGACATAGGGAGATCAAGTCACCCACAGTTTCACCCACATGCTCTACCTACCCGTACGAAAAACCGACATCAACACTATCACGGTGGATGCCACGGGACGACCGGTGGCATTCGAACGAGGAAAAGTGGTGCTGACACTTCATTTTCGACAAGCACGTTCTCCCCACTTTGTATAATGAAGGTGCCTTACGAGTGTGATGCACGCAGCTATATGGACTATTATGCCCAACAGGCCGGGGGTGGCCTTCCGGTCTTTAGTGGTGCACGCATGCAACGAGGACATGGGCTGGGGAACATACTCGGGAGCATCGTCAAAACGTTCCTTCCCTTGGTGACGCATGGAGTGAAAGCAATCGGTAAACAAGCGGTACGCAGTGACTGCAAGCCGCCGGTGATGTCTTGGGGGTACGGCACCCAAAGAAGCCTTGAAACGGCGGGCCAAAGAAGCGGGAGGCGTCTTGGTCGCCAAAGCACAACGCACCATAGGGAATAAAAGACCTGCACCACGCACCATTCGACGACCGACCCAGCGACGACGCACATCGAAGACCCAGGATATCTTTTCTTAAACATGTCGTTAATCCTCACAGATTCCTGCCCCTCCGCCAACAGTGAATTTGATTTGTGGACCGTCCCATCCACACAGACCAGTGCCGAACAAGGATTATGGGTGGAGCATCTCCCGCTCTACAGCATCAACGAAACAGGGCGCATCGAGTTCACCATCAGTAATGCGGATACGGACTATGTGGATTTAGCCCATACGTACTTGTATATGACAGCCAAGGTCGTCAATGGGGATGGCTCCAGAATCGTCCAAGCTGCAATGGTGGGCCCGACGAATCTCTGGCTGCACTCGATGTTCCAACAGGTGGATATTTTTCTCAGAGACAAACTCACCAAGACGTACTCTTATCGAGCCTACATCGAGACGCTCTTGTCGTATGGACGAGAGGCTAAAAAATCTCAGCTGACAGCCGCTTTATTCTACCAAGACACAGCCGAGCACAAGAGCACAGTGGACAATGAAGGATATAACAAACGGAAGGCTTTCACAGCGAACGGCGCCTAGGTGGATCTCATGGGTCGACTGCACGCAGACATTTTCATGCAAGACCGGTACCTCTTGAACAAGATCCCCATCAAAATCCGACTGATACGGGCGCCTCCGACCGTCACCTTGATGGCCACTGACGTAGAGGGGCATGCAGCCGACTACAAGATCGTCATCCAAGACGCAGTCCTGTATGTCCGAAAAGTGAAACCGGATCCAGCCGTTCAATTGGGACACCTCAAAGCCTTGGAAAAAAACCCAGCCCAGTACCCTATCTGACGTGTGCAAACCAAAGTGTTCTCTGTGTCTGCTGGAAATATGAGCGCCAACAAAGAAAACCTCTTCCTGGGGGAAATACCCAAGCGATTGATCCTGGCCTGTGTGGAAAACACCAGTTACTTTAAACATTTCGGCATCAATTTTGTGGCCCTGCATGTGGACGGACAACAGGTCCCAGCCACGGCCTTAACACCGAACTTTGGGCGCAGGAATTTCGTTCCAGCCTATCAGCCTATAGTCCGGAAGACTACGCGAACGGATACACGTTGTTCTGTTTCGATCTGACCCCCACCTTAGAGAACGACCATCAGCTGGCCCTCGCTAAGCAAGGCAATTTACGGTTGAAAATACCAGTTAATTTAAACATTTCGGCATCAATTTTGTGACCCTGCATGTGGACGGACAACAGGTCCCAGCCACGGCCTTCACACCGAACTTTGGGCGCAGGAATTTCATTCGAGCCTATGAGAGCCTGTTTACAGCCACCGGTCAAATCAACCAGGACGAAGGGAATATGATCAGTTGGGAGAACTACGCGAACGGATACACGTTGTTCTGTTTCGATCTGACCCCCACCTTAGAGAACGGCCATCAGCTGGCCCTCGCCAAGCAAGGCAATTTACGGTTGGAAATCCACTTTGCACGAGCCCTCGGGACCACCGTCAACGTGATATGCTACGCCGAGTTTGACAACATCATTCAAGTGGACAAGGCGCGCAACGTCCTGTGTGACATTGCCACCTAAAGTGGATACAGACCAGATAACCACCGTGCTGGAGAATGACCCAGGGACACGTATGGTCTTTCAAGGAATGTTCGCCCGAGATGTGTTCCCATTAGAGCGTATGTATCCCGCTGCTTACATTCTCAACACGGACCCGATGGATCGGTCCGGTGAACATTGGGTGGCCGTGTACTTGACAGAACAGCAGGGCGAATACTTTGACCCGTACGGCCTGCCACCCCTCCATCCCGATTTAACAGACTTCATGGATCAAGGCACAGAGACGTGGTGTTCGAACAGTCAAACGTTGCAAAGCCTGACCAGTACCTTGTGCGGACAATATTGCTTGTTTTACCTGTACCATCGATGCCGGGGAAGAACCTTATCTACCATCGTACAGATGCACACGGTCATTTAATCGGGAAGATACTTTACGGCGCCACGAACGCTCACTCCACGAGGGCGCCAGTCCCTAGCATTACTGTTCCTAGTCATACGCCTGACGGCATCGAACATTTTCTGGACGAACCCACAAATGTTCCTATCGATGTCTTACCCGAAGATCATCCAGTAAGTGACATCTATAAGCGCCATTGGCCCATGATACGGCGCTGTTTCCACCGAGCTCGCCCGTCTACACAGCTACGTAGAAGCCATCTTCAATGACCAAGCTACGTCCTTCCAATTAAATCTGTCATTTGTTTATGTCCTGCAGCATAAGGAGACAGATCAACTGCGGTAGTTCTATTCCAGTGCCAACAACCAAGTGTACGACCATCCTTTCACCATCACCAATCGTGCGTCCCTAAAGACGATGCTGGACCAAGTGGACCAATTGGATGTCGTAGGATGGGCCTATGAACGGCGCCCCGACACCAAGTGGATAGTAGAGAGGGTCACCAATGTTACGTTCTTCGTGACCAAATTACGGAATCTTCCCATCAGATGAATGTATTCACGCGTGCACTGATAGATACTCAGAATACGCAAACAACTATCTGAGGATATGTTGCCTCAAAGTTATCCTGGCTTGTCCGATGACGATTAGAACAAACGGATGAGAGCGAACACGACCGAAGATGGAACTTTCTGAAATGGAGACTTCTGATTGGCCAAGAGCAGCCGAGAATACATCTAACGGACAAGAACGAATATGACAGATGCAGCGCCAAATGGCGGTCTCTGATTGGACAAGAGGCTACTTGTATTGTAAACATACCCAACGCGGCTCCCCCAGCTTGGGTATGATGTACTGGAGGGGATAATAAAATGATTGACCTGTCATTCTTGTTGTTGTTGTTCTCTCACCGGTCTACATCATGCGACATTGTACAGAGTGCATGTTCATTGAGAGAGAGAGAGAGAGAGAGAGAGAGAGAGAGAGAGAGAGAGCTAATTAAGGTTTAACGTCGCATTCCGCAATATTTCAGCTATATAGCGATATGGCCAGAGAGTATGTACATGGACATGGATAGAGTTTGTATACATGGACGTGAACAGCGTACATGTAGAATGACATGCACAGAGTGCATTTACATGGACAAGGAACATGTACATTGACAGAGTACATGTACATAAGCATACACAGGAGTTTTGTACATGGACTTTTGTAACTTGTGTCTAATTCCGCTTAACCCGGGGCTAGGGGCCGTATGAACCCATGTACTTCAAGATCCTCATGGTACTCATATGAACAGTCACAATCAAAGCGTGACTGAGATACATCTTTTTTAGATGACGACTCTATAACGAATATTATGGATTAAGAATACTGATCAGCGATACGGATTTGATATTTTTGGAACATCATGATGTCTTGCCGGCATCATTGAAAACTGTTGACCGCTTCTCAGGAAACAAGCCTATGTTTATGTATACTATGATTGTCTTTTTGAATTTGGTGCTAATACTGTTATGTGGAAAATGGAATAGGTCTTTGGATTATGGACGCGGATATTCTCTAATGGACGACGGCTGGATTATGAATGACGGACTAGACGCTTGTAATTGCTCAAGTACATGTACATGGACAGGATACATATGGATAGATTACCTGTACATGGACAGTGTAAACACAACAGTCAATTCGTGTTACCGTCCATTACCTGAGCAGTTAGAGGACGGAAAGCTAACATTTATTTCATAAATACAGGAAATATATTGTCTGATACAGGACAGATATGGTATAATACAGGACAGATATGGTATAAAACAGCACAGATTCGATATAACACTGGACAGATATGGTAAAATACTGGACAAATATGGCATAATACAGGACAGATATGGTATAATACAGAACATATATTGTATAGTACAGACCAAATATTGAATAACACAGGACATATATGGTACAATACAGAACATATATTGTAAACACAGGACAGATATGGTATGAGGCAGCACAGGTATGGTATAATACAGGAAAGATATTGCATAATACATGACAAATATTGTAAACACAGGACAGATATGGTATAATACAGCACAGATATGATATAATGCAGGACAGATGTGGTATAACACAGGACAGATAAGGTATAATACAGGACAGATATGGTATAATACAGGACAGATACTGTATAATACAGGACAGATATGGTATAATACAGGACAGATATTACAAACACAGGACAGATATGGTATAATACAGCAAAGATATGGTATAATACGGGACAGATTTGGTATAATACAGGACAGATACTGTATAATACAGCACAGATTTGGTATAATACATGAAATATTGAATAATACAGGATATATATGTTACAATACAGAACATATATTGTAAACACAGGAGAGATATGGTATAATGCAGCACAGATTTGGTATAGTACAGGACAAATATGGTATAATACATGACAAATATTGTAAACACAGGACAGATATGGTATAATACAGCACATATATGGTATAATGCAGGACAGATGTCGTATAACACAGGGCAGATAAGGTATAATACAGGACAGATATGGTACTATACAGGACAAATATGGTATAATGCAGCACAGATTTGGTATACAGGACAAATATGGAATAATACAGCACAGATTTGATATAATACAGAACAGATATGGTATAATGCGCACCCCACAGGACGCATTCGGACCAAGGATGGTCCATCTCTACACCAAATACCTTCCTTCACTTCCCCCAAAATGCCCACTTTGGCTACTACTCGTACTGATGACGTCATCAATGACGTCACAGATGACGTGGACAGCCCTCAAATGATGGTCTGCACCACGAGAGCTACAATATGACACCTCCCACGACGCATTCGGACCAAGGATGGACCATCTCTACACCAAATACCTTCCTTCACTGCCCCAAAATGCCCACTTCCGCTACTACTCGTACTGATGACGTCACAGATGACGTGGACAGCCCTTCAAATCGGGGTCTACACCCCAAGAGCTACAAAATGACACCTCCCACGACCCATTCGGGCCAGTAGTGGTCCATCTCTACCACAAACACACCCCCACGCACCCCAAAATGCCCACTTTCGTTACTACTCCTACTGATGACATCACCAATGACGTCACAGATGACGCGAACATCCCTCAAACTGGGGTGTACACCCCGAGATCTACAAGGTGACACCCGACACGACGCATTCGAACCAAGAATGGTCCATCTCTTCACCAAACACCTTCCTTCACTGCCCCAAAATGCCCACTTTGGCTATTACTCGTACTGATGACGTCATCAATGACGTCACAGATGACGTATACAGCTCTCAAATCGGGGTCTGCGCCACGAGAGCTACAAGATGACATCTCCCTCGACGCATTCGGACCAATATTGGTCCATCTCTGCCCCAAACACATCTTCACGCACCCCCAAAATGCCCACTTTGGCTACTACTCGTGCTGATGACGCCACAGATGACGTGGACAGCCCTCAAATCGGGGTCTACACCCCGCGAGCTACAAAATGACACCTCCCACGACGCATTTGGACCAAAAATGGGCCCTCTCCACCCCAAATACCTTCCTTCACTGCCCCAAAATGCCCGCCTTCGCTACTACTCGTACTGATTACGTCACCGATGACGTCACAGATGCTGTGGATAGCCCTCAAATCGGAGTCTACACCCCGAGAACTACAAGATCACACCTCCCTTGACGCATTCGGACCAAGGATGGTCCATCTCTACCCCAAACACCTTCCTCCACACCCTCAAAATGACCACTTTACTTATTACACCCAACTGCGCATGCGCAGATTGACGCGACTTGCACAAAAATACACGCCATTCTGACTCTATCCCACACAAGCTTCACTTTGACACCTGTCACGACCCATTTGGGCCCATAGTGGTCCATCTCTACCCCAAACACACACCCACAAACCCCCAAAACGCCTGCTTTCTATACTACGGCCAGACTGCGCATGCGCAGACTATTGAACACGGAGGGACCATTGGCCTAGTCGGATGGTCCTCCACGAGAGCTTCAAAATAAGACCTCTTACGACACCATAGGACTACTATGGGCTCACCTAGATCCCAAAACGTCCACCCCGTATGGACCTATACCCCCATAGCCATGCAGTATAGGCCTATGGGTCTACCCAGGCCTCCGTGACTTTTTCAAAAAATTTCACCGCTTACCTCCGAGACCCCTCCCATCGTGTTTTTCCTGGCGAGACGAGAAAAACAAGACCAAACAACCCCATAGTAACACCCACAAAAAAATTGACCACCCCTCCCCCCACCCGCCATAGCCAGTATGGAGCTATATGGGGCTATATACAGACCTACCCGGTACTTTTCCAAAAATTTCATCGTTTACCTCCGAGATCCCTCCCATCGTGTTTTTCGTGGCGAGACGAGAAAAACAAGACCCCACAACCCATAGTAACATGCAAAAACAAAAATGACCACCCCATCCCCCCCTCCCCCATATAGGCATTTTCCCGTATATTGTATAATACATATAATTGTACGAGTCCGTGTTCCGTATTTTATATCTGGAGACATTTTACATGCATCCTCTAGAGGGCAGCACCATCGATGCCAAAGGGGAATCCCCTTTTTGTTTGTTTATTTTTTGCGGAGATATACTGGACAATAAACGCTCGACCCTCGGATCGCACGGATGCTAGACTCGTCATAATAACATCATCCAACACCTATAGATTATGTTTATTACTATAAGTCTTCCTTCCCATGGTTTCAGGTATTTTTTTCGACCCTGCCCGCTGCAAGGTAACACCCGAACGAGTCAAGGAGCTCAATCGTTTTGAAGGTAGTTTTTGGTCTGTTTAATTGGTGCCGCCGCGTACCGCCGCAAAGAGTTGTCTCCCTGGAAAACGGGGGGTTTAAATCAGTAGACTATACTACTAAGTGTCCTAGCTGGGTTAGAAGATAGAAGCCGGACACTCTTAGCCACCGGACATTCTTAGCCTTCACACCGGCTCAAAATAGCAGGGTTATTTATACTGTGTATGTGATATGTGGGTCGCGAATATGCAAAAATATTGTTCCCAGGTCATGTGGGTTGGTCACCATCTTGAATTTTGTAAAAAAAACTTATTATCTTGAACCCTGATAGGTACAGATTTCTAGGCTTCTGCAATATGTCGGAGAAAGACATGTTGCACTTGAAGCAAATAATGTTGATTGGCTGAAGGGTTTGACGGTCATATTGGATTTAACCTCAAACCTTCTAAGATCTTCTCTGAAACCGCTGAACCGATCGATCCGAAACTTGGTACAAAATATCAATGGATCTAGATCTCTCATTTAGATTTCAAAAGTCGATCAGTCAAATTTGTCCGATGTTTTAGTAGCGCATTTGGACGGAAAAAGTTAATAAATATAAGCTGTATGATATGGCGATCACGTATATGCAAATATCTTGCTCCTATGTTACATGGTTTGGCCTATGATATTGAATTTTGTGGAAAAAAATTACAAAATTTGCAAGGGCTTATTCTTTTGAACCCTGATAGGTAGAGATTTCTGGGCTGCTGCGATATATAGGGAAGGCCATGAACTGTTGCACTGAAAGCTAATACTGTGGATTGGCTGACGGGTTTGGCGACCATATTGGATTGACCTAGTTTCCTAAAACAATATCCTGCTCTGAAAAGGCTGAACCGAATGCTCTGAAACTTGACATACATGAGCCTTGGTCCAAGATGTCGCCCGTCTGGCAATGGCAAGCTGGTATGTCAATTCAAAATGGCCGCCATGGACCAGTCAAATTGAGTGATTTTCTAAACGGATTTGTATGGGAAATGTGACTACATTTTTCCTGTATAACATGGCTTGTCACCAGACACGCCCATTGGGCCTTTGATTCAGACAGGAACAATAGGCACTGTGTAGACCTGGTCACCGGTGACCGCTGCTCGCAGCTCCAATTCAGTTTAATCTCCATCGAAGGCTACATGTCTAGGTGCAGTCCAACTGTGTGGAGAATGCCAGGACGTTTTTTTTCACCCTCGAGCGGTGACTCAAAGCAAAAGCGATCAACATGACAGAAGGAGAGACAACCTTTTTTTTAGGTTTGCGAAGGACCGATAGGTTTATCAATCGTGCCTCCATTCATACACTCTGTACGCAAGGAAAACAACTCTGACGGGGTACATGTCCATGTAAAATCATAGGCACTCGGAATTTGACGGGTGTATACGTGTGTGGGAGGTGTAGGCCGGGAGGGGTGATTAGAGCGAATGTAAACGTATGATGTATGGTCTTTGAGCCTGCCTGCAGTGCTATACGACGGTGGTGGACCCCAGTACCAGATGACTGTGACGACAACACTGAGTAGTAGAGAAAGCGCAAATTCTCTGGGCTATGCATTCGGTGGATAAAATGGTCCAGTGGATCGTATTTGGTGTCATATTAAAGCTCTCGTTGCAAAAAGTCAAAATGCGGTGTTATTTTTGTCCGGGCACGCCATTGTACTTGCCCAGGCGGAGTAGTATTGATCAGTTTTACGCTGTAGATTATGACGGAGGATTCCCAGGGCCGTTGGTTGTCTTTAACCCATGACGTTATCGTTCGCATGCGCTCTCGTTAGGGAGGCTTGTTGTGGGCGTTTTGGGTATTTGTGGACCACATGTGGTCCAAATGTATCATGCGTGGTGTATTGAAACTCTCGTGATGTAGAACTGGTGTGCTGTTCACGTTGATCCGTGAAGTCATGGTGCGCATGCGCATTCGTGGAATAGTAGAGAAAGGGCAGTTTCGAGGGCAACAGCGTTTGGACGAGAAACGAGCCATCCTGGGTCAAAATATCCGAGCATATCACCCTGCTGAAGCTCGCGTGGTGTAGATTGGAATAGGTCTGGCCAGTATGATACACTCCATGCTCAGTATGCCGTTTCGACTACTCGGTTTTGGCCTCTTTGTGTCACAGCTGTTCCGTTGGGATGATTGCACTGAAAATGCAATGCAACATAATTAATACTTTGTTTACTTTAATCCCTAATGTCCTGGATAAACCCTACAACATTTTTTTTAGAAATTCAACTTTCAACATTGCAACATATGCAGCAGCTCCTTGTGAAAACGGCACATTGAAGTAAGAATTGTTGTAATAGTCTGTTATCCAATAACATCATCCTGAATTATCATCCCACCTGAACACACCGCATCCCAACTCTCTCGTACAGTTCCCACACAGCTGACACAGATGTTCGACAAGCGGGGCTTGACTAGCAGAGAAAGGGTTCGAGATACATTCAAAATTTGCTGTAATAATTTTTAACACTAAAAGTAACCGTGTAACTGTTTACAGAGATACAATCCGCCCTCGTTTAGTGTCACAACTGCGATGGCGTTGAAGATCATGACTCCATTCCTAGCAGCTATATTTTGAGAAAAAAATGGTCGGGAATGTATGTTACTTTTATGCTTAAGTGGACAAGACAACCTGCTAGTGTGGCAGGTCATTTGTGGACGAGAATACTAAGGAATACATTTTATTCAAGAGGTGCTCAAACGATTTAGTTTTAGTGGATTAGCATTTAAACTCGCCTAAGAATCCGGTCTTCGTGATAACAAAGCCCGTAGTCACCACATAGATTATCTTGAGTGCTTCGAGGCACAGTTGTTTTTTTTGAAAATATGCGCACTCCTTCCCTCCCCACACCTCCCTGCTCCTGGAATGGCCTGGAATTCCAATGGATCTTCATTTTTTGTGCTCAAAATCCTTGGAGTTCCACATGAAATTTTCATTATGTCTAGGAAAAATCCTTGGAATTCCAATAAAACTATTGTCAGCAAATAAATTGTTGGAATTCCTGCACAATTCCCCAGGGAAGAGCCTGGAATTCTACACGGAATTTCAAAGATGAGGACTATAATCCCACTGTTTGTTTTGGCAAAGCGTTAAGTTCCAAATCCACATGGAATTTCGCATGTAATGGATTTCCATTAAACTGAACTTTAAAATCCACCCAATTTGGTTCTGAAAAGGTTTACGTAAATATCAAAAGAAATACAGGAATCCTTTCCTGATAATCTAACTGGTGGCTCGTCGCAAGTTTGCATTCAACCAGGTTTCCAATTGTTGATCTACCTTGGCCGAAACAGACTGCGACTTGTACAACGAACAAACATCACGATGATTGAATGACTCGTAATCCACAATCGTGTTAACGATGAGTGGAAAGCACTTGAAACTCGATACTTGTCCTTGAATTTCCCTAATAGATCGATAGGTATGTAGTTTGAACCTGTACTACTTTACTATGAGGAATATGCGGCGTAATCGGCTAATGCCAAATCTCATTATATCAAATGTTAGCATAGGTTCTTTGTTCGGGCAAGTTCATAATACCGGAATAATGAAAGGTGGAGACAGAACGTTTTAACAGTAAACTAAAAAGCTGCGGAAATACACGGATTAACAGATTAACTCCCCAGCAGTGTAGTATCAAACAGAGATTTGTTTATTCACCGTCGGTCACTATGATCAGGTAATTTGTCCTCCTGGCCCGGAATGACTAATCTAGCCGATCTCTGCTGGCCCGTCTGGAAGCATACATGCAGTACTTAGAAGGCACTCCCAAAGGTAAACTATGTTTAATAAGGTAACACACAGACAGAGCGTTAAAAGCATAAGTGATTATGGGCATTTATTGGACTATTTCATAACGACATGTTAACTTAACTGCGAAGGAACTTGTCAAGAAACATAGCCTTGTCTACAAGACGACATGTATTCAACAGCATGTTTGTTTTAGGCCCACTGCACTTCATCACTGAAAGGTGTAGTCAACTTAACAGGCGGTGTTGGAATAATGCCACTATGACTTAACTACGGATTTCCAAGATCCAGAAGATTCCAGGTGTGAACAAGTCAAGTCTTCGGTCAGCTGTTCACTGGAAAGGGTGGTATTAAACATATATTTTCTGCTCAAATCGTAACGCATAATAGCGAATGGACCGAACAGATTTCAACTGAAGACGACTTTTTGATTTTGATGATGTTTGTGTGTGTCGTTAACGTCTGACATTATCAAACTTGTATAGGATTGCTCTGAAAAATTAGGAGAGACGCCAGTTGTTTTCCATGGGAGAGACTATACCTACCATTCCTGACTCATCCGAAAAAAAACAGGTGTAACGAGCTGGGTAGAAAGATTACATCTGGGTAATCATTCCTAACTGATTATCTCGACTTTTACACCGGTAGAGCTGAGCAGTTAGAGAACTAGATTCTGGACAAAGAATACGGTCATGTGACACAGCGAAGGGATTCTAGACTATACCGACTCTGATTTTGAATGGTCTCCTGTGCGAGAGAGGTTATGGTGGCGGTAATCTACTACCGAGTGTTCCACACTAAAATATGAACAATGAAAGCGTCCAACTCAGTGTTATAGTTTGGAACATACACCAGGAATTTCAAACCGCTAATTTTGAGGTAAGAACAAGAAAACTTTTTTACTGGAGATAGTATCAATAAGATTTCTCAAGTGACCAATGAGGCTCCGTGGAAGATTGAGTTAACAAATCGGTTAGCCACCGATTGCATTCTATTTGATATGAATGTCATAGCAAGAAGTGTATATAATCAGAAGAATTTTCTACGTTGTACTAATTAGTGACATATAATCATACGTGTCTATGTTAATTAGTAAGGAACCCAAATATTTCTCCCGGCAGTAATTTGCAATGCTCCACAACGAATAAGATTAGTAATTTTTGACCATTGAATGGGTTTGAGATCAGATCTCATTCCTACTCATAACTGTGGGGGAAATATATCCAAATGTTTATCGCCTATTACAGGTTTTTATGGAATAACCAAGTACAGAGTGGACAGACATTCCTCTACAACGATCATGTGCAGTTTGGTTTCTACAGCGCCACCTGGTGGCTCATCATTATCAAGAACACAGAAGATCACCATATTCGTCACATTGCCAACCAAGTCAATTTGCAGCGTTCGCGATGTGAATTGCCCAGTGCAGATCGACATCTTGAGATCACGTCTCGAATTACTTTCTGGCTTGCCAGCCGACATCTGCACTCTCCACTATCCAGAGGGTACCAAACTTGGAGATGGTGGTCGATCATTCCGAACTCATATACGGGATGGAACAATCCTCAGACTATGTATACGGAAGAAATGGGAAATTTTATGTAGAGATATCTATGCAAACAACTCTGAAAGTGTATATACAGCAGTTGAAAGCGACAATGAGCATACTACTGTTAACATTGACGAAGCGGGAAAGAATGAAGCAGTTCGGCAGAAAAAGTTATTTATTTCAATTTTCTTGGCGAGTCATCTTGGACTCAAAGACATCTGCCTCAATCTCGTATTAAACGGTGAGTGGTGTGTGTATATTGTGGAATTTAATGAAAATAATATCTGCACAAGTGTCAATTAGGGTCAGATTTTTTGGACTGATCAATTTGCAGTTCACTGTCAATTTACTCATTATTTGTAGTGCAGAACCTAGATCGTCTTTCTTATTAGCTTGTAACATGCAATATTTATCCTTATTATATTATATTATATTATATTATATTATATTATATTATATTATATTATATTATATTATAACATATTATATTATGCTTGGATTGGCGAATAAATGAAACTGAATTAAATTAGTACTTCAACTTATGAACATTTGCAGGTTCTGATATGACGGGGAGAACCCCTTTCGGTCACACCGTGCTCCATGCAGCAGTGAGCGCTGATAATTCAGAGATATTGGAGGTTCTTCTCACTCAGGGCGCTGACTCGTCCACAGTCAATATATACGGTCACACACCTCTAGAGACGGCTATTCTATTGGTTGCTTCACAATGCATTAGGAAGCTGAAATATCATCAGTTCAGTCGGCGATTTGTAACTAATACTTTCGATTTAAAGTCGGTGTCTGCAAAAGAGTTGAATAACAAATCCTCGGACTTGCGAAATTGTGACATAGAAGTTGCAAAACCACCTAGAAGTTGTCTAAAGGTGCATATCAAACTCCCGGAAGCTTCTATGTCGACAGAGGACAGGAGTACCAGAAATTACTTTCGTCAGACTTCCGCTGGAACAAAGAAACAGGAATTTGCTGGAACATCGAAACTTTGCGATTCTGAAGACTCTCAGTCCATAAAAACAGCAAATAAAAACCAGATTGCATCGTGTTCCGTCTTCTTGAATGGAAACAGTAGCCCAGATGGTGGTATAAATAATGTGCAAGAGTTTGTCGTTCTGCAGGACAAAATTACTTCAAAATACGCCAAAACATTGGTCAAGGTTGAACGTATTCCAGATCCTGATACAACAAAGTTGGAGAACGAACAGCAGCCGACAGTAGAAGAACATGAATCTGATGAACCCCAAGCTGGGACTGATGATCATCATTTGAGGACACTGCGCGAGCCATTGCTTTCTTCTGACCTTGGGTGTCAGCCGGAATTGACGTCACCTGAAACCCAAGAAACCTTGACTGCTAGACGGTATAAGAAGAAGCGAAGTTCTCGGTCGGCGGCCATGCAACGTCCAATTAATCACACTCAATCGTGAGTAGGACCGTTGTTTCTTTTAGAAATTCAATTGTGGTTTCTTTATGATGTACATTATTTTTTACTTAATTTATTACATATCTTATTAAAAATATAGTACGCCCGAGATTTATTCGATGGAACTATTTATGCAGACTATCGCCATAAGGAGGCCCGTATCCCATGGGCTTAGCTGTTGCTGCAATAACTTTATTCCGCTCTGATCTCGAGGAGTATACTTTTTACCGATATTCCTATGCCACTGGTGTACTTTGCAAGTTAACCAGGCTAGTAAAATAATCACTCCCATAAGCTCATTGTTACATGAATCCTTAAGCACCGCAGTTCCAATCTCATAAAAATATCCCCGTGACAATTCTCACACATGAATTCAATATTTCATCTCTTTACTTATTTGATAGATATCCCCCTAGACCGAGGACTGCAATACCGTGGGTTTCCATGAAGCGGAGACTGAGACTGGTCCAGAGACAACAGAGAGAAGAGGAAAGAAAACGCGGGCAAAACAACGTAGCCTTCAATCAATGGCTACAGAGAAAGAATAGCGAAAAGAGGATCGACCGAGTTAATGTAAAAGAAGAATCTGACACGGATTCGGACGAGGCGGAAAATTCCAGCGCTTTCAATACATGGCTGGACAATAAGAAAAAGTGCATTGCAAACATGGAGCGACATCGACGTGAGAGTCCAGAGTTCATGGCCGAAAAGAAGAATGTTATCGTAACTTGGGGTACTTCTATTGATGAGAAACTCAAAGGCGAACCGGTGGATAATATAGATGCCTACTGGAAGGAAATTGAATCAATATCAAACAGTCCTGAGAAATTACCGTCATTCCAGTTAACAGCCTCAGGTAAATTTCGGCATACCGAAGAGTATAAGAAATTTGAATCTAAGAGACGGGCCTTGCTGACATCTGCGATATCCTACAAAGAATGGTTGGAACTAAAGTTTCATGGACAAATATTTACTAGAAAACTCCAAACATTCAACAAAAAACAGAAGCAAACGATGATGACTGATGCGTTAAAAGCTAGAACGTCAAGCCACATAGATTACGAGAAGTGGACGCGAGTGTCAAAGGAGCGCCAGATTGAAGACAAACTTAAATTTGAGAGCGAATCTAAGAAGAAAGAGGAATTTGAAAGCTGGAAGAAACTGAGCTTGCGCAAAAGTCATAACATCATTTCACACGAGGACTGGTGTAAACGGAAGGGACTACAGTCAACTAATAGTACCAACAAGAAAGGGTCTGCTGACAGAGATACCAGCTTACTAAACGTGACCAACAATTCTACTGAAGGGACTACAATCAGCTAACAAGAACGTGCCAGACAAATCAGCTACAGTTACCAACAACGAAGTGCCAACTGGAATAAAATAATTCAAACTAAAGGAAACGTAGCCTGAAAACACTGACAGTAAAATGTTTCAACTGAAGGAAATGCACCCAGCTAAACACTCCCCGTAATACCGTTTCTCTTTGACGCCTCCACACACTCACACATACACCTGTCTTCCTCTAAAATACTAGTGTTGTTTTATTCACATTGAAACATTCAGCTTGAATTTGAGGGGTAAGCCGAGCACACAAGTCAGTGGAAACTGTTTGCCTAAACATTTCCCATTAATGGAACATTTGTCGAAGAATTACTCCTTCGATGTTCAGTGTCAGTTTAGTATTTCTGCATTACATTTAAAAAGTAATTTCAAGAGAAAAAAAAGTATTAAATCTGAAATATCTTGACATTCCTGCTGTAAAGAATGTTTTCTTGCATGGCTCTGCTAAAAGGATTACTGATACAAGATTACACTTTCACAAACACATGATGTATTGAGGTATGTCAAATCAACAGGCAAACTCCATTCTTCTATAATATATCATATACTTCAGGCCAAGAGCGGACAAAGAAGATGGACAGAGGTAGAGAGGGACCTCAATCCCTATGTTTGGGCTTTCTCTGTTGAGGTATTTCAACCAATGACATATTTGACATATTGTTAGTATAACATATGTATGCCAGAGGTCGATATTGAACATATTTGTGGAAACCGCTTTTTGATCTGACCTAAAGATCAATATGTGTATAGATTGCTCTGGTTTCCCTTTAAATACCGGATAGAGGTGTGAGAAATTATGATTATTTGATCAGCATGTGCATTTGTAATGATGTCGTAATTTTGTAAACAACCCGGAAATGATTATCTTAAGAATACGCTTAGTGTAGCAACTATCGTCAATAAGATCGTTATTGAAACCAGACATTAAATGGACTCTCAAACAGTGTATATAGTTTTCTCCAAAATAGACGTACGAATTCTGAAAATAATGGTGTTCATGAGATCATATAACCCCAGTTTCACAGACAATGAGTAAAATGATTTTCCTTCATCCCAGTTTATATTGTAGTTTGAGTTTCGTGAAATTTCGCATACCTTTGACAATTATGCATATACTTTTTAAAATTTGTGTTGAAGTGAACACAAATTCAGTTATCATAGCAACATTGTTTGAATAGCTTTATTTCTCTACAGATGACAAAAATTATTCAAAATGAATATTGGAATTACATTTTCCATTGGAACTTAATTCATATTTAAATATATTTATTGCTTTAGGAAGTACAACCCGTAGCAGTTTCGGTTTCAATCAGATTCATCCCCAAAACAATAACCATTAATTTACAGAAATAGTACGGAGCGATCAAGTTCTAAAAATCAGATCCTTCTAATTATGAAAAGTAAGGATACTGCAAAAGAAGATGTCTGAACTTGGATTCCACCTATTACAGCAATGGCCTCATTTCTATAAGATGCCATACTTTACTGGCCATAATATCTCCGGAACTACTAAGATTTTTCTCTTGCAAGAACCTAAATTTTCTTTTATTGTACAATGTCTATGAACTAGTTTGAAAACAGACATGATGAAATACCGGTTTGCGTGTCTCTTTAAATTGAAGACAAAAGTTGATTTGAATCAGTCGCAATATTAAGTGCCACAAACAGCACTTTTTAGTTATACGTAATTCTATCGATGAAATGATTCGCCACGGCATATAGGTCACAATATATAATGTCAACCTATAGGTAAACGAATTATCAGAGAATATTCTGTGATAATATTTCCGACTTTACTGAGATTGAATGTAATGCATATTGTTGAATAGCGTTCACTTTTACAATGATGATACAAACACATAAATAGATTAATATGTTTAGTAAAATATCGCCTTGACGTGTTCAAATGCATTCGCAGTTAAAAAGTCGATTCCAGGTGAAAACTTCACGATACTGTATATTTAGCCGTGGAAATAGGAAATATTTCTTACGTATTTTACGGTAATTTAATCCTTGGTCTATCAAAAAATAGAAGAAAGGTGGATATAGGTGCATCGGCTATGATTTGGACTGTGACGGTATTATAAACTTCCTGCTTATACTGTAATTTATTTTACCTACAATATGTTTTCCAACAATACAACACATTCGCATATAATTCACAGTTATTTACACAGTGTTAGATCTTACCTGTAGTCCCATACAAACACGGAATTTATTCAAGTCGGCATGGAAACCATGTACATGTACTTTTATATGAAATGATCTTTGAAAGAGAAAGAATAAACTGGTCGTCAGCGGGATTCGCACCCACGACCCCGGCTTATGGCACCGATGTTCTACCGACTGAGCCATGGCGGCCCATAGGTATTACACCCGTGGATTGTTCCTGTGATGACCAACCTTCTCTCTCTTGATGTTGCAATATGCGCAACTGGCTTTATAATGAAGAAATGATATTTGGTATGGCGTATAGACCGCCACTGAGCATATATACATATGAAATGACCCACGACCGATTCGAATCCCGCTGACGACCAATTTTATTCTTTCTCTCTCAAAAATCATTTCATATGTATCTATGCTCAGTGACAGGCTATACGCCATATCAAATATCATTTCTTCATGTACTGTCAGTAATATTAGTGAGAGTGGTTATAATTTACAGGGTTATCATCCTTAATCCTCGCTTTTTAACCCTTACTTGAGAACTATTCTCTTTATTCGATCGTTCCATATTATATTGATCACTTTCATAACATCTTCCCAAGGATTCGGGAGGGCAAGATAGAGGAGTATCAGCTTTAACAGGGTGAGTGAGTAGGATTTAACGTCGTTTTCAACATTTTATCAGTCATATCATGACGGTGCCTACATGTGCCAGAACACGAGAGTGTCCACATTTTCTATTATTCTGGACACTGATCAGCCCAGCCCGTACAGAACCCGAACACCCATCCAAGTATTGACCGAGCTCAACGTTGCTTAACTTCGGTGATCTGACGAGAACCGGTTAACAAAGCCGGTAACGGTAACTTTTCTTCATAGAGTCATATTCCTCATGCAGTCTTCCATTTAAATTTAATATCAGGTAATTCATCTTTCAAATAAACTGTAAATCCGCTGCGGAGATAATAAGTTGAAATTATTTACCTAATCCGTTATTTTCATATAGTTTCGTATCAGAACCCGTTCGCGGTCCAATTCCGACTGCATTTCGATATTTCTATTCAAGCCTGATATTGTATAAATGCATTCAGACAGTTTAAGGCCTCTCTTAATGATACTTCTGATCCATCAAGTATTATTTGCGTATCATCCACATATATGCTAAATTAAATTGTCCTAGCTTTCGTTTCTTGACCTATTCTGCTATTCATGAGACATTTATATGGAGGAATTTCGCTGGTACAAAACTATGACACCGCAAACCAAAATTATATACACCTGAAAAAAAGTTAAGCACCCCCTAATATAATGACTAATTACACGCCAATGTTAAGGTTTAGCCTGTGTCTGGTGGTAGGTACGATAATAATGATGATCCAACAAATGGTGGCCAACGTCCTCCATGGAAAGTGACACGAAAATTATCATGGGAAGCACGTGGAAAAGAGAACCCACGAATTTTCCCAAATGCAGTTTCTGCACATTACAACGTCAAGACAGGGCACCTCTGAGGCTAATTCGACGAGATCCATTCGCCACAAGTACTGTTCTGAAGAACCTGTGGTTACCAAATCGCCGTTTCTCCACGAGAACAACCAGGAATCGCCTAAGAAGCGCCAGGTATCCGTCCAGAAGGGTCAGCAAACGTCCTGTCATAAGTGATTATCACCAACGAGTACGTGAGAGTTTGGAGACAGCTAAATACAGCCTGTACACCAAGAAACATCAAACCGACATTTGCCTTTGGTGGGGGTTCATTAATGGTGTGTGGCTGTGTCTTTCATGACTGTAAGCTTGCCATGGTAACAATACGTGGGAATCTGAATGCGATCAGTACATCCGGGATGTCCTTGCCCCCGTTGTTGTCCCCCATTTTGATAACCATCCTCTTGCTACCAGGCCTGTGTTTATGGATGACAACGCTAGTCCGCACCGTTCTCGTGCAGTGACAGCATTCATTCAGAATAATGCAGTGATTCATCTTCCTTGGTCCACCATGAATCCTGATCTGAATCCTCTGGAGCACATTTGGGACATTCTTGGGCGTCGAATAAAAGCACGTGAACCTCCAGTACAAAATCTGCGTGAGTTGGAATGGCAACGGATACGACGATTGACTGGGGGGATGCGACGCCGGGTAGAGGCAGTTATCCAAGCACGTGGAGGGTACACCCGATATTGGATTGGAAAACTTAATTACAAATTACTTTTTATCCATTCATATCCAAACCATATTGCCTGGTTGACTCTCCAGCTCCATACTTGTAACGGGTATCATTTTGTGCTCAAACATTTACTTTTTTGGGTATGCCAGTGCTATCATTAAAATGATAAAGAAAACTGTCATTATTGTGTTTTCTTGTAGCCAGAACATGACGTTACATGATAGCATGCCGTTTTACAGACTTACTGTGCATGTACACCTCTGATATCGACCAATACATATGCCTTTGTAAATGTTCATGGGGGTGCTTAACTTTTTTCCAGGTGTATATTTTCACAAAATATATTACGAACACTTTCTTCGAGGGGCATTTTAGAAATTGGGAACTGATAACCAAACGAATTATTATGAATAACAACTCAATGATTACTAGCTGGTGACTTTCCGCTGTAGTTACTAACACCGTATTCTACCATTTGGTTTGAAGCCGATGACAGCGGAACATCACCAGCTAATAAACAAAGAATTTCTAGCCATAATAAGTCGTTTGGTTACTAATCTAGTAGCATGATTAATTATGTGAAAGGGCCAAGAATGGTTTTGGTTAGAGGTGTCATATATTTTCTACAATTGAAAATATTCCTAATGCCTCAAATATACCAAATTAGGGCAGGAAGCACGTTTTAGTCAATCATAAATCCGTTTTTATACCACTAAAGATCGCAGTTCATTACCATCACACACAAGAGAGTTTTTCGTATGTAAACATCACATATCACCAGAAGACCTAGTAAAACTCTGCTGGGTGCCCATCTGAACCAGGGCATTTACCTGCTTTTCTATTTTTCTGTTAAAATTCAAAGAAGCCATTGTTTCCATTGTCGTAATCTTGATTTGAATATATGTTTTCTGTAGAAGTTACGTTGTTCCTGCACGATGTCCTTGTGTATATTTTGTCAAGAATCTAGGAATAGATTTGTTATCATTTTGATACAGAATAGATTTGTTATCATTTTGATACAGTATAATTAATTTTTTCCAGTTCCAAGAAATATTTTGTGGGGTGTTCTCCTTCCTCCATATTTATCTGGCTTAATTCTATTCGTTTACCAGAATTTCAAGTTACTAAGTCGAAAATTCGAGAGACTAATCCGAGTTATTAACTCGAAATTTCGACTCACTATCTCGAAATTTCGACTTACTCGAAAACTCGATTTACTATCGCGACATTGTTGGCTGTGCGAACAGTCTCTAAGACTGCATGACCCGGCAAACCGGATCGAAAGCTCACGAGTGCATTACGTTGAGAAGTTTGTAGTTTTATTTAAGATCCAAAGTATCAATCTAAAACAGAAAAGAACCCGATTACTGTCAAACAGTCCACAAGCAAATCTCTTGGTGTCTTAATGATGGTAACGGGAAATATATTGAGAACCAAGTTTTATATACGTAAAGACATTTGGAATGCCTATATGCTGTTGGTAAATAGAGATGTCGAATTTCCTGTTTACCAGCGGTACACAGTCTGTTGCAAAAGTGCACATCCACAATAAATTGTGTACCAGCAGTACACATTCCAGTGTATATAATATACGCATTGTGCGTATGACTGGTACACAATTTATTGTGGCTCTGCACACATGTATACAGTAGTTTTTTACATAGTATTTTCATGACAAAATGATGGGAAATTTAGAGATTGTAAGATGTAATCAACCTCAAAATTGGAGAATTTGTTTTTACTCTCAAGTGCGCTGTTTTGCAGAATCGAAACATGCTAAGCCAACATAGTCGTCCAACAAGCAGTGAATTTGAATTTATTTATTTGCAATACACCTATTACAGGCCAAGCAAATACATGAGTAATATATATTGCAACATCATCAGAAAATAAGCAATAAATAAGAGAACAATGGTAAAATCCTATGTATATCTACAAATTACAATACACGTACGTATTGCCACAGCACAGCAGTGATGACACCTACTTTCAATTGCGACTTGAAATGTTGACAACCAAGTCACACACAATGCGCTCCGCCGTGGACGTCGAAAAAAAAAATACATAAACAGCATGCCATGCCATTTACTTTTGGTGATGATTTTCCCCCGTTTTCTTATGAATGCTAGACACAATTTGAGATATACTTCATCCTGTACCTGTTGTAAATTATGTCACTTTCACAGAGTTTCAGCGTATTTCTGACGAATTCGATTGATTCTTGAATATTTATTTCGACGGTTCGTGAATCTCCAAAGGATTACCTGTTTTCTTGGGCTTTATTCGACAATCTACTCGTATTGGAATTCGAGTAGTGTTCCATTTCAGATGAACTGTGCAAATTTCTTGAAACGCCAATGCGTTTCCTGAGAAAGTGACACTAGTAACAGGTTGCAATTAAAAACTGTTTGCGACCACTTCTTCGTATTTGCCATTGCTTTGTATGCCGGCTTTGTACCTTGGGTGTCAGTTGTTGTCTTAAAACGCCAAGGTATGCTCGTCGCAAAGTTTTGTGAAAATGAGGAAATATCTCATTCCGTTGCAAAAGCAGCTTCAAATTGCTTTAGGAGAATAGTGTGAAAACCCCTTGACAAAAATATTTGGTAAGGCTGCTCGGATATGTATTCTCTGGTGTTTGAATCAGGGGATTTGGAAGTCAGGGGTCGTACCTAAACACTTGGGGGTTTTTCACCAAAATGTCTCCCGGGCAAATTAACAACGCTACATATCCTGGTGTAAAGAGGATGCGAGCACAGGCGACTTGTACCTAAGTCCATTTCAACCCAACATCTTCGCCGTCGACGTCTGGTGTCGGGCCCAGTATTGAGATTGTCTGGCAGCTGGTCGGTGGTTTCAGCATGTTGTTGTTATCGATCTCCGGTTTTCTTCTCTAAAGCGAGGTAGGATGGTATAACCTCAACATATTGTGCCATGCATGAAGGTGTAGAGTCGACCGTAAACACGAAAGACAGTTGCCATAAGAATTAGCTGTTTCAAAGTGCCTGTCACAGTTATTTTAATAATCTAAGTTTGCATCTCAACAGAATGCCGCCGGGATGCGTGCTTTTTTACATTGGGGCAATTTTTAAGGACTAGAATGCAAGATAGAAAATTAATGCATGTTGCATGTTGGGGGAATTTCTTTCAATCTGTTATGTGAAAACCATAGTCTATCGTCCAAGCTCCTTAGATTTCGAAGTCATGGAACACTTATGGAAGGCGATGTTTTGTGTATTTGCTGCAAGAGGTGTTCACAGGATACAATGAAACGAGTGGAATCTGTTTCTGAAAAAAAATGACAATATCCCGATTTATTGCAACAAAACCTTGTGAGTAGCATACCATATAGTTTAACGTCAATTGCGCCAACGTTCGACGTGGAAATCCAGCATAGCAATGAATATCGATTGACTACAATGTGGGTTGCAAGCATGTTTTAAATTCGAAAAGATATTCATCGACAGTTTTATTTTCAAGGGAAATCGCTTTCATCCTCATTGACGTTCCCAGGAATTTGCATAGATTGATGATAATTCCTCCGAAATGGTCCACTATTTGAATTCCAATACAGGTAGATTGTCGACCAGAAAAGCTCAAGAAAACAGGTAATCCTTTGGAGATTCATGAACAATCGAAATAAATACTCTCCAGTCATTCTGATTCGCCAGAACTACACTGTTCTGTCAAAGTTTCGATTTTTTTTACCAATGCATCAACAATTGTGGCCGAGACTGCATATAGCGACAATTAATATTAAACTCTTATCTAAAGGACAGTATTAAACTATCAAAATCTGAAACAAATATATACAAATATAAAACACACGAGATATCAAAAACACAATTATACTACAACTCACATCACCATCATCGTATAACACAAAGCCTGTTGTTTCTTAAATCGTCACAACGATATGGCGTAAATATCTGATGAATGTTACTGTTCATACTCTCGGTAGGATGTGACGAGGAGACAGACGTGCACGATGTCCGGACTCCCACACAGTCTGCACAACAGACTCCAATACAATCTGCACAACAGACTGTAATCATCAACGTATAACATAGGATTACCTATGGAGCTGTCATCACAGATATCGAATTCCGCTTAAGCCGGTGCTAGGGTCCGTATGGATACTTCATAGTCTCCACATGAACAGCTGCAATAAAAGCACGGATGAGATACTAAGGCTACGCCCGCGAATCCACCGTATTCTCGGGTCTGAATGTTAGGTGTAGACGAATACTTTTCTGTAGAGTCATATGGTTGCTTTTTAGTCACCAGACGTCTTCAATTTTTCCCACCTCTTGCATTTTACTCCAATCCTATACAGTCTGCACAACAGAGTTCTTTACAGTCTGCACAACAGGCTGCTATACATTCTGCACAGGAGATTTCATATCCATAGTCTCCATCGCAACGGAGTGCTTTGGCAGGCGTTATCCAACCCGGGCTTCAGGGAATATCTGCGATATATGTCTAAAGACTGTAAGCGTATGTCCCTGTTCTTATCCGTGGCACACAAAAATCAACGACCAACTGAGTGCTGGGTTTGTCTGACCTACTTCTTCAGGCTGTCTAGTATTTTCAAATACGGTTACTGTCCGAGCACATAACAAACAACCAACCAGCATGGACTTAACATCGATCTGCGCCAGGATAAGAACCGTAAGTTTCCGGTATTTAGACGTGCTTTGATTAATTAACTGTAATTCTGCAAATAAAATTTCTAATAATCGTTCATAAGAGGATTCATACTCGTTGAATACAGATTTCAAAGCCCTTTGGATATTTTGCAGAGATATTTTTTTCTTCTTTTTGCCGACAACGATGCCAGACAGGCGAATAGTAAATTAAAGTATTAAGCAGCGAAAAATATCCATTCTTGCAGATTCAGTTAAATATGAAGACAATCGTTTCAAAGCTACTAAATTACAACACATATAAGGGAAGTGGGAAGAGGTGCCGACATACTGACAGAGCAACATGACTTCACAGTATAGCCTTTCGGTTAACCTATTCTGAAGCACATACCAAGAATCTAACGATTCGTGATATGTGTTGTATCTCAGGTACGCTTTTATTGTACCTGTTCATGTGGCAACTTGGATGATATGACCACACGGCCCCTAGCACCGGCATAAGCGGTATTAGATACAAATCTAAAGAGCTATGATGGAAATGCTCTGACAACCTGTTTTCCTTGGCTCTTAAATATGAAATATGGCAGCTAAAGCAGTTTATCATAAATAGTTTCTAAGAGCGTCATTTGATTTTGACATTGCAGTTTCAAGTTTCCAACATTTAATACAAGCGACTGTAGTTCTCTGTCGGGGCTGATGGGGAAGAACTGAAACTTATCAGGATTGGCTAACATATAATTAATTTCAAACCATCTGATAGCAGTTTCAGATTCAAGGATGGCAGTTAGTTCGGTTACAGATCGATTGTGTTCTGATAAAGAATTGCCATCCACATAATTCGTTTTCAGTATTCTAGAAGTCGTTAAAAGAAAATCGTTTAGAAATACATTAAAACAGTTGGGGCCTAAAATTTAACCCTGTGGGACTCTTGAAAGGACAGGTTGCCAGGAACTTACATCCTGTCCTACTTTTATCCTCTGTTTTCTATTACTCAAGTAGTTGCTGAATAAGTTTTTAGCGCCCTCCGAAAATTCATATGCTGAAAATTTGGCAATAAGTATGTTCTTTCCTGTATGTCTAAATAAATCGAGAGAAAAGCTTCTCATAATGTGGTTTAATTTGATTTGCCAGATATCGCTCAAATATTTTAGATGTTGCGGTTAAGACGCTAAGAAGGCGGTAGTTGGATTTGTCTAAGCCATCATTCTTGTTGTAAATAGGTGAAACTATTTCTAGCTGATTTGGGAGAGTTTGTTTGAATCATTTTGTTCACAAAATTTGCAGTTGGCTTGTTTATGCAATCTCTACTCAGAGCCAATGCAAGGATTTTGTCAAAACCGCAATCTCTACTCTCTATACTCCAATTTACTCATGGGAGTTGATTGATTTTATCACCGATAACATGCGGTAAATTCGGCAACGCTATATACCAACGATTAGAATTTGCTAGATCCTGTGTAAAACAAGACGATTTCAATCAACATGACCAAACAATTTTGCATAATTGATTCGACAGGTTTCACTCTGGGCTAGGGACCGTATAAGCATTGAATAATATAAGATGAATTGAGATACAATAATGAAGTAAACGACCTGGGAATTCATTCCGGGAACAATTACAGATCAGTGAACGGGATTTGATGATAAGAAGATAATGATGTCTTACCGGCTTTATTGAAAACTACCGTTTCTCTCCTGCAAGAAACTAGCTTGTGTATATATACTGATGTATTTATGTCCGCTTGAAGCTTGACATTGTCTTATGACGACAAGCAACTGACTGTCAGATATGAAGCTCGTATTGTAGGAGTTGGAAGTTGGTTCACCAGTGCCTGTAGCATAGTCGGTAGGTCACTGGTCTCGTATATTCTTCGATATTCGATACTCCAGCCTAGGCTGTGCTAGATGTCGTGCGCTCATTCCAATCAAGGGGGTCACACGAACAACTACAATACAGAACATCACAGCAGTCACTCCTGATCAAGAGAGGTGTTAGGGTAGAATGTTGTCAGAATATAGACCTGTGGAGTCAAGTGACTTCATGTCAGCATGACCATCTTTCAGTTTTTAGTCTAGCACCATTAAAATTGAATTTATGTTCCTCATAAATTAATTTATGTATTTATATATTCATATTTCATTACCTATAGTTATTATTTTCTCTTATCTGACGTGCGGGGAGATAGCTCTGTGTGTTGGAGTTGACTCCCTGCTTGATCTTGCGTGTATTTATTCTCTCCGTTAAATCCTTCACATTTGCCAACCAGCTTCGCCCCTGTAAATTATTTTTGGGCGATTTTATGACACAACTTGGTACGGATTTAAGGAGAGACCTTAGTATTCTCCATCGGCCGTTCTTTTCAACATTGATTGCCAAACATGCCGCTTAAATTGCTGGTTTTAGGCCATTCTATTGTCCGTTGCCTCGGCGAGTTCAGTTGTGTTGACAGTCACGTTGGGGTTCCGTTTCTTGTCTTAACCTCGAGCAAACACGGTGTAAGTACTGTTAATCATTCTGACATTTTTGCATATATATCGGAGTATGTTCCGGAGCTACTGGAATATATTGGCAACGATTTGGTGTAGGCCCACGAAATATAACTGACAAAGGATCTGCTGCAAGTTGTATTATCAGACTTTTGTCCAGGATATTACCTTTTCAATGGGAGGTCTTACACCAAAGCCTTGTCAATATATTGGTTCGTGAATTCAGGCGAAAGACTGTCATCTGATAACGTAGACATTGCATGTCAATTTCACACACAAGTTTTGGCGGGAATTCTTCCCCATAGATTTCTTCACTTAAACATCTTTGAGGTGTCTCTGATAACGCATAATTGTAATTCGTGCATTTGTCTTCGTAATCTGATAAGATATCGATGACGAGAAACAACGTTATATCAGTTTAAAGTGTGTTACATCATCCGAACGCATGGCACGATCATACGCAGAAACTTCTGCTCAAAGCCATGCGGTAACGGGTGATATCTGAGTGTATTAGGGCGTTTCTCAAATGGTCACATCCGATTGGTCCCGTGAGACCCGACATCGGCGCAATCACATTCATAAAACGAAGACACATCTCCAGAAAGCGATCGATTGAAATGATCCCTTTGTGGGCCTCGAAGAGCCCAATCACAAAATAAAAATCATATCATTTTCCTGTGAAGCATGCTCCATTAGAGTGAGAAATCAAATAGCTAATTCGCACAACTTCGGTTTGGTCTCCCACAGTCTTGCGCCTCGAGCACTTAAGTGAAATCGACATGTCTCACATCTGAGATTCCCAGGTCAAAATATTTGAATATGGATAATTTCATTGGCTCATTTAAATAGAGTGGACATGTGACTTGATGCTTGGGGAAGCTGAAATCGGGCGAAATACACGAAGAATGAAGTCATTGAGCTAAGGGTAGTGTTAAGTGGAACGTGAAATGCCCTTAGCAAGCT